>JANIJG010017232.1:13221-44448 GCA_024611175.1 Megaceryle torquata
TTTTTTTTTTTTTTTTTTTTTTTTTTTTTTTTTTTTTTTTTTTTTTTTTTTTTTTTTTGTTTTTGTTTTTGTTTTTTGTTAGGGTTTTCTTAATGAATGTCTGGCATTTGTTGTCCCTGGATTTTAAAGTGATCTTTTAGGAAAGAAGTGTAGCAGAGATGATCATGTATTTGTTGGACTAGTGTCATAAAAGGAAGCTTTAACTTGATGGCAATCTCATCAGGGAGGCTAAGAAAATTGCATCACTCCAACCTTAGTGTTTAGGACTGAAATTTCTGGAATGCTTCTTAAAATTCTGCTTTCAATTTCCAGGACATACAGAAACAAATGGGAAAGAAGGAAGAGATGGTCTGGCAGATCCTGTTTTGAACAAAGAATTGGATCTTTTTGTTTCTGATCTGGCAAGTGTGAGGAATGGGATAACCTGTGCTTTGTAACATGAGACAACAGAAAATAACTGTTCAGTGCCAGGCCATGTTAGTGGTCATTCTTTTGCAAGATGCATGCAAATGTTAATTTTGTGATGTTTGCTGAATAGTGCCATAAGCACTATGAAATCACTTCCTTGGAGTTCTAAGGTGATGGGTCTTAGTGAAGCTACTCATGAGAATTCTCTGCCTGTTTCACTGAACACCAGGGGTCAATGAGAAATTGCCAAAGAGTGTCACACTAGTAGACTCTGTAGTTTGGCTTCTTCAGAAACACCTGCCTGCCATACAGCCCTGGATAAGTATAGCAATTTAAAAATTACTTCATAGGACATTTAAAAATATTCATAATTGCTTACAGAACTCAAAAACATATAACCTAATAATACAAATATTTAGATTATATTTCCCATTAAAAAAAAGCCAAGACCAAAAACCTTTGGGAGTAATTGTGTTTATTATTAAGTAGTGCCATACACATGTGCAGCATTATGCAATTAACTGTGATGTAACATGGGATGCTGTCTATTAAGCCAACAAGATTCCAGCTAATTAGGTACAACTGACACAGTTCATTATTTTGTTTTGGTGTATTTTGAGGTGAGGCCGGAAAATCATGGCCTAGGACCAAACACAGAAGAAATAAAGAAGGCACAGGGGCGTTGTTTGACAGACTGGAGTTTTGCTGAGCATTTTCAACCCCATGTTCTTCTTCAGGTATCTGTGAACTGATGATCTTACACATAAAGTGACCCCTCAAAATGGTGTACAATTATTAGCAGCAGAGTACAGAGTATTTCCTTGCTAGATAAGTGTTTTATTCCTACATTTTTACCAATATCCATTGTTCTTCAGCTGCTTTTCAGTTGCTTGTGTTGACATTTAGTTTGTCCCTTTCGGTAGTGAGTCTTCTAGCTAAATGTGTGATGGACACTAAATGTTCAGGTGATCCTCCCTGGCAGTTATGGGACCTATTAGTGCAGTGTATGTGAAAGCATAATTTTGAAAATCCTAGACAGTTTACTTTTTATGGGCAAATAGAAAATTTTGTTGTAACGGTAGTTCACCCTTTCAGCTTCATTGATGGGAATCTTGCAAACTTCACCTGAGTTACATATCTCTGTAAAATTAACAGTTTAAAAGAAGGCTGTCTTCTAGCTATGACTATAAAATAAGTTTCAGCCTACAGACAATGTAAACATTGAAAATGATGGGGCAGTAAAAAACAGAGTGGAATAATGTAGATCACGGTAAATCTCAAAGATGTGCAGGTCATAGTGTAGCAGATTGAATACCAAGCAAACAATTGAGTTAAAAAAAAAAGTAAATTTGATTTCTTTTTACCTGGTGTATATGATAATTCTGCTTTTTTTAACTATTTTTTATTTATTTTTTTTATTTAATATTTCAATTTATTTGTTTATTATTTAGCCAAACTTTTTAATTCATGGTCAGTCTCAGAAGGTAGAGCATAGTGACTATCTTTTTCAATATGACTAGCAGTGAAGTTTCAGTTTCAACCTGCCTGAACACTTCAGTGCTGAAATCCAAGTGCTTTGCATACATCTTGTGAGAAAGTGACATTCTGAAGCATCTTTTGAATCACAGAATCATAGAATCATTAAGGTTGGAAAAGACCTCCAAGATCATCAAGTCCAACCTCCTACCCAACACCTCCGTGACCACTATGCCATATCCCAAAGTGCTACATCCACCCAGTTTTGAACACCTTTGGGGATGGTGACTCCACCATTTCCCTGGGCAGCCCGTTCCAGTGCTTAACTACTCTTTGCTAAAGCTGTGCTGTATAGCATCTGTATATATGCTGCTGTCTGCAGGGAGGATGTACCTTTCTTTCTTTCTTTCTTTTTCAGGTTCTTCATACTGCATCCCAAGAATATAGATGTATTGATTCCTTTTACCATACCCAAGATAACTCTTTGCTAATAGTTCTTCACAATCCTATGAATCAGTATCGTTTGTGCCAACAGACTTGGGATATTGCATTGCACTCTAATGTTGGATTCAGGTAATTATTTTATCTTTCATGTCTCCTTCACAGTCATTTTCTATTAAAGTCTGCACAGTTGGGGCAGATGTGCTTGGGGCAAAGCTCTGAAATTAAAAGCTATCACAAAGTAACACATTTATAAGAAAACAAGACGTACAGGTAGAAAATAGTGTTATATCAAAGGAATTCTGTTGAGACAAAGCTTTTTTGAGTGAGAACTATGCAGTAACTGTGAGTGACTCCTTATCACCAACTATAAAAATATATATAATAGATATATATATTATATATAATATATAAGACATATTAGGGATATCCACATCAAGAGGATTATAGAATCATAGAATCATAGCCACGTTCCAGCTGGAAGAGACCTTCAGGATCATCAAGTCCAACCTTATTCCCAGCCCTGTCAAAACCACTAAGCCATGTCCCTAAGCACAACATCTACCCAGCTCTTAAATACCCCCAAAGATGGTGACTTCACCACCTCCCTGGGCAGGCTGTTCCAATGCCTGACAACCCCTTCAGTAAAGAAATTCTTCCTAATATTCAGTCTGAACCTCCCATGGTTCAACTTCAGGCCATTTCCTCTGATTATGTTGAGGACACTTTAGGAGCTTTAAAAGAAAATTCTGTCTAAAAAATGTAATTATTAGTTTTTTCAACTATGTATACATAAATGGGCTGAACATCACTGGGAAAATTTTTCATTAAAATCTAGAAGCCATTTATTAAGATTAGAAACTTTTTTTCAGAGTACACCATATTCTCCTTAATTCTTTGTCACTGTCTGCTTACCAGTTAGGTGTGTGCAGGTAGTTGATGTGTTTGCTGCTAAAGCTTTTGACAGTGGACCTGTTCATTGTGGAATATATTCTTCCACAGAAGCAGAAATAAAGGAGGATATGTATCCAAATGCTATTCCAAATAATTGACCAAAAATAGAATATGTGCCCATGGACTGACATTTAAAGAAGCTTCAATGCCATAGATATACAGCTGAGCTATCTTCTACTCTGGTGCTCTGTGGATTAATTAGATTTGATTTATCAAACAGAATTTCAAACAAATTATCCAATGGACAAATACTGCCCTCCCTCCAGTTTGTCTGCAGACTTTCTAAGTGCAGTGCCCCATTTATCAGAATATGAGAATCTTTTAATAGCAACTTTTGTCAGTACCTATATATTTGAACAGGTTTGAATGCTAAATGGGCAAAGTGTGCCTTTCTGAAGACATATTTTGTATTGTATTTTGTATCTTTGCTCTCAATCAAGGAACTCCATGTAAGTCCATCTTGGCTTTCCAGGCAGTAAGACTTTAAATTTTTTGCCATGAAAAAAGGTGGTTGTGATTAGGAGCAACTAGGACCAGAGCCAGAAGAGAGTTACCAGCAGAAACACAAAATTCCTTGGAGAAAATTCTGGCTACTTGTGGTTGTTGAGAAAATCCACTAAACATCTGGAATTTTTGCATGTATAGAACAAGTGAAATCTTCCCCAAAAGATAGCGAAAGGCAGTGTGTTCAAGTAAACCTGTGTCTTACATTCAGATACACCCAGGCAGAAGGTCAGTGGTCTCAAAACTCTGTTACGCAAAATCTGGAGCCCAGAAGTGTTTCCATTGCCAAGTATTTTAACCTTTCTTTGGGGTACTGGACATTCAAGGTCCTTAAACATAAATACCTGGTGCCAGTTTACCTGCCTGTTGTATCTGAGATGTTTGCATGAGGCTGACACATATGGTAGGAGATGCATAGGAGACCCATACTCTTTTCGAACAGACACTAGAGATCAGGTCACATACCCTAGTACATCTAACACATGACTTGGTGCTTGCATATGCTAACACCTCATGCCAATTGCATGTTGTTGTATTGTCTGTAGGAGCAGATAGTGAGGAACCAGACCTCCCCAGGAAGCATTTCTTCTTGAAACAATATCCTCTGTGGAGTCCTAGAACAATGGGACTGGTCTCCTTGAAAGGGCATTTAAATAGTCAATTCAAGGGCCATTGAGAAATAGGAAGAGCTCTTGATACCTGCAAAATAAAAGTTGCTAATTTTGCATTCAAAAAAGAAATTAAACATGTTCTCTGGAACATGCATTATAGTTCAGTTGAGGATGGACTATCTATATGCTTCCTGCTTATTACACTGGAAACCAAGCTTAGACATATAGATAGCTTCTGCTTGGCCATGCCATCTTCCATTGGGTTCTGTTTCAAAGCAGCAAGGAGTTCCTAAAGAAATTGGCATGGAAGGTAACAAGGTTTGGCTTTGTTCTTGTTTCATAGCTATATGCCACAGCTATGTATACTACTTAGTATCTTTGAAGAGCTATGGGCTCTCTTTTGGTTCTGTTATGTGGCATCTATACCTGCCTTTTTTTTCTGCAAAATAATCAGCACATTTTCTGACCTTATTCAACCTTTTTGATAAAGATAATTTTGATTTCCAGACAAAGTATCATAAATATTTGCTAGTGTGTGTTTCTGAGCAACATAACACTTCTGTGGAAGACAGTCTTTAAATACCTGGAGTGCTTGAAGCTGTAGCCTGCATTAGCTTCCAGTTCCTGCTGGGTTGCCAGAAATTTCAAACCCTACTTATTAATGAAGCAGTAGTATTACTAGTTTTCACCTTTGTATGAAATAACTGGCTTCTGATTAGTAACAATGTATTGATTTTTTTTTTTTCCTTTTATTAAAATTACTGTCATTCTGATTTTTGTAATATATTTAAAAGCCACACTTTCACCACAGGAGAATTCCAAATACCCAACAAACATTGTGCTTAACTATCTCTTTGTTCTCTATTCATGATTTTTTGTTACTTATTCATTGTGACATCTTATGGACCACAGAACCACCCTGTAGAATTGCTCCATCATTGCTGTCTGTTACCTCTCCTCAGTTACAGTGGGTCCTGCTACAGCAAGTTCTCATGCAAGGGGAAAAAAATTTTCTTCTGTTTTAGCAGCTTTTCTCCTAGAGATCCTAGTTACCTGTCCTCTTTATGGACATCAGGTCCTGTAATTCATGTAGAACATCCAGCAATTCAGGAATCGTGCTGTTCAAAGAGACAGCAGAAGGCTGCATGTGAACTCCAATGGATGCTACTGTGTAAAGGGATCCAAAGGCATAAGCACATATATCTGCACATATACATTTCAAGTCTGGTTAGATTAAGTGGCCATTCTATCAGGAAGCCAAATGATTTCAGATGTGATCAAAGTATTCTTTTGCTCGAAGTTAATGACATTTGTTTACTGTTTCATAGTAAGGACATTAGACAAATTACTGGAAAAGAATAATCCTTTCTGAGAAATGATTCTGAGTCAGACGCTGGCAGTAGTGACATCACAATACATATTAATAGAGTGTGTATTTTTGACTTTGAATGACTGTTTCATTGCCCTAAAATATTTTCCACTTGAATAATATCTTTTTTATTTATAACGTATATTCATCTTCAAGTTATTCCAGTACTGGCAACTCTAGGTTCCAGCCTAGTTTTGCCTTCTGTTTTCAACACCTTGTTGTTATAGCTTGTACACTTTTCTTCAGGTACAATCAGAGTCACCTTGTCCATACTGAGTATGTGATCAACAGTCTCTCCATGCAAGTTTTCCAAAGCACGTTCCCCCTGCATTGCCTGAGCTGAGAGAGACTTTGTGTATCTTTAAGCTGCACATGAACCATATACATCTCCAATCTGTGTAGATAACCTGACTATTAATTCTCTTGGACATACAATCACAGAATCACAGAATGTCAAGGGCTGGAAGGGACCTCGAAAGATCATCCAGTCCAACCCCCTTGCCAGAGCAGGATCACCTAGAGCAGGTCACACAGGAATGGGTCCAGGCGGGTTTTGAATATCTCCAGAGATGGAGACTCCACAACCCCCCTGGGCAGCCTGTTCCAGTGTCTGTCACCCTCACAGTGAAAACATTTCTCCTTACGTTTATGTGAAAAGAACTTTAAAACTGTCATAAGGTCAGGAATTTGTTGTGCCACCTACTTGTTCCCAACCAAAAACTGTAAAGCATACAGAGCTTTGTAATACACTTGAATCATCTTGAACTTAAAATTGCAAAATGTTATGAAGACACAACAACTGAATCTCACATATTCTTTAAAAGCCCCTTTTAGTTTTGTACACATGAAGAATTTTACTTGAAAGAATTATGGTAGCACTCCAAACAAGGCATTGAGTGGTAACTGTGTATAAAGCTTCCAGGCTTCCTCATAGTTTAGAAGCAGTTGTTCACAGTGAACTATTTTAGCAGTCATTTCAGACACCTTTGGAAGATGGGACAATGCAACTACTGATACCAGCTGCAAACTCTGTATCAGTTTTTCATTCAGTGCTCACTTCAACTGTTAATTGTGAATATTCTAAATTTACACCAGGCTACGGTGCATTGATTCTATAGTCTGGATTTGGATTACAATTTCCAAGCACCTTTCTTGTCACACTGATGAAGAAGAGCTAGAAATTAAATAGAATAACATCTCCTCAGTTGCTGAACAAACAAATGAAGTATAATCTAAAAGACAATATAAATTGAAAGCAACTAAGAAAATGAGTTATCCTGGTGGCAAACAGTGAGAAATAGTCTCAATCTTTCTTAAACTCAGTGTCTCTGTGTTTTCTGACTTTCTGAATTTTCTCTGAAGGCAGGCTTTCTTTGGAAGACAAGTTTCTAATATCTCTCTGTAGGAAGGATAAACAAAATCCCAAATATAAGATACATTAAGCAAATAGTAGCCAGGGAAATGTACCAGCTCACGTAAAAACAGAGAGAAATGCTCTCAAACACAAGCCTTTTCTCAAAGGTTATAGAATAATATTTGTATAAGAAACTGAGAAGCCAAGTGATCTTATTTGACCTGAAATCATATTAGTTAAAACTCTATTATGGTTAATAGAGGAATGGTGTGCTTTTTAGGAACTATCTTGAGCTGGTGGCCAAATCAATTGAAGACTGGGTGAAAGAGGAAGAAGTCAAATACCAAGAAGAGAAGATGGGTAAGGAAAGAGAGTGTCTTAAAATGGAAAAAGCCATGGCAAAAGGACCTTCCAAATTGTCTGCTTGTGCTGTCAGCAAGCTTAGCTTCCCTAAGAGAGCCAAATGTCGGTATCTTTTTGCTTTTTCCTAGAAAGTTAATCTTTTGTGCTGAGACCCAAAGATGTTCAGAGCAGAACTGCATATATTCTTTCATAGGGTAACCTTGTTTTGTCATCTGTATAGACACAAATATTTTGTGAAATGAATAAAATACACATATTGAAATATTCTGCATTACTCTCTGTTATGAAAACTGAGGCCTTTAATGTCAATTTGCATTTGGCTGATTTTTTTAATGGAATTACTCTAAGGCTTACATAGAAATATGAATCTCTTTAGATGACTGAATGTATGAAGAGATAAACAGTAGTTAGTTGGCAACACGGTTCAGGATAATTCCTGTTTAAAAGGGCAGGATAAAAGCTGGAAGTCAAAAGCTTTGGACTAAAAGCTGAAACTGGAAACTGGAATTGACTGGACAGCAGAGCAAACTTAAATTACAAGCAACATTTTAGGTAGTGATATTGTAAGCAGCTCATACAGTAACTTAAGCAGGCAGCAAAATCTGAAAACCTCTTTTGACAAAGTAGAACTGTCCAAATTGTATACTTGTGTATTTAACTATTATTTACAGTGATTTGTAGCTATTTAGCCTTTTCTTTGTTCACCTTCTTTGATAATGCACTTTGAAACCTTCTGGGACTAGGAGTTAGCAATTGCAAAAATAGAACTGCTATTCCTCAACTCAGTTAACAAGTCTGATTATACTTTGGAAACCTAAAGAACAGTTATGACTTCTAAATCATAATTTGTACCTATCTAGCTGTCACAGGAGCTAGATTGAATCATGCCCATCTGGTGCCTCATGACAGAAAAAATTCATCAAGAAGTTCACTTGCTGAAAACAGATAATCACCTCTAACTGGGACGTGTAGATGGCAACAGTGTCTTCATGTGGTTTCAATTTCCTGGCACTGCTATAACCCATACTGCAATTTCTCCTTTTTAATACCAAGTAATTTACCTGGAAGTTTCTGTTAGTGTACTTTATATTCTCTAGCAGGTAAATACTGGGTGTCCAAGCATGATATAAAAACGCACACGTAGAAAGAAAGCCTTTTCATGAGTCATGGGTGCTATATATGCTTTCCAAAGAGTAAATGGAGGATATAGTGTTTCCTTAGTGAAGGTCTGAAGGTTCAGACAGCCTTTATTCACTTTTTAATCTTGAAAGGTTGTAATATCTATGACTTTGGTATTGAGCTTGCTTTGGCATTTGGTGAGATGTTTAAAGCACTGGACATGAATTTTGGAACAGTGATAGCAGCAAGAATAAGAAATACTGCTTATTGTTTATTCAACATTGCTCATCTGCATAATAAACAAAAAAAAATGTTTCAGGAGCACAGCACTTCCTCACTGCAAGAAGCAGAGTTAGTATTTAATGATGCTGATACATTGTTTAGCATATTTGGTCTCCAGTTATGACTATCAAGTAATACTCATCAGATAAGTTTCTTCTAACCTGAGCAGACTTTCTATTTTATCTCTAAAAATATTTAATATTTTCTTTATTCTACTTTTATACTTTTACTATTTTCAAGTATTTTTTCCAATTTACTTACACTTTTTTTTTTCCATTAAAAAAAAAAAAATCTTATTTTTTTAATGTATTTTTAACCTCATTTATTCCCCCTCCATTTCTTGAAGGTAGCGCATCAGAATCTGAGAGCATAAAGGACACCATTCTGGAATTTCAGACTAACAATGAAAAAAATCCTTTGATCAGAGAAGGTTCTCTAAAGGTGAGGCAAAAATATGTATGTTTCTGAAATGAACTAAATGACATTTCTTTCCCAGAAAGGTAAGCCTTCATTCTTACATAGTCTTGACTCAGTCTTCTTCATTTTTCTGCTCTCGGCTATTTTTTGTATACTTAATTTCTTGTTTTCTTTAACTTATTCCTTATTGTTTCAGTTATTTTCTTAAGGGAAGACCACAGTTAGACTAGACATTTCAAAAGCAATTCATACTTACAGTACTCAGAAATGAGAGTTATGGATAATATCTTCTCATTTAATTTTACCTGGATGTAAAGCTATGAAAATATAAGATGCATATTCATGGAAGTACTTACATACCCAACTCCTACTTGCACAATCTACAGCTCTTTGAAAGTTAGGAGTGTAAATATGGTACCTCAGAGATCTCTTATGACAGAGAATACCATTTTATAGATGAAAACCATGGTCGTGCACTCCAGATGAATTGACTTGCCCAGGTTCCCACAGTAAGTTTCTGTCTGAGGTAGGAGTTAAGCACACATTTTTTTAAACTCTTAGCATTGTCACTATACATTAATCTGCACAAATCTAGCTTAGTTTATGTTTTACTCCCTTGCTGTTTTTTGACTCCTCACTTACATAGTATGTCTTGTCTTTCTTACAGTCTGTAATGCTCTGTGCTTAAAGTACCGGTATTGGAAGTTAGATAAGAAATGGTGTTAACCAGTTCCTGGGTACTCAACTGGAGCTGTCATGGCTTCAGTTATGCTAATGCCCAGCTTGTTGCTGTGAATGCTTGCCATTTTTTCCACAGAAATGCTTATGCTTTGATATGCTTAGAATAGAAAATGCTACAAAACCTTAAATGCTCCAGAACCAGGACAAAACCTCATTTCTCTTTCTGTAAAAGAATAAAACCACTTTAACTCACAGCTGCATTGTGGGAATAGGTTTATTAGCTTATTAGTGATGCATTCTGATTTGGTGACAGATATTGTGAAAAAGTACACAACAAAATAATTCTTTTATAACTGAATGTGTACAATACAAATAATAATCTGATGCGACACCCGTGGTTAAGAATGACTGATCCTGTGGATAGAACAAGTCAGTAATATTAGGCAAAATATAGTGCCTAGTATTGTAAAACTGGAGGCATGACTGGAAAACATGCCATAGAGTGACTTAGAACATTGGCTCCTTTGAGCTTGTTTACTTTTACTCTTTTCAGCATGCACGTATGAAATGCCTTGTAATAGAAAGAGAACTACAGTCTTTTGAATTCCTAACATTTCATGTAGGCTTGGAAGGAGGAGCAGGACCAATTACTAGAGGAAGAACAACTTAAGGAAGAAGAAAAAAAAGGAAAAGAAGAAAAGTTGGAACGTAAGAAGAAAGGGCAGGAGATAATAATACACGGAGAAAGTAAAGGTTCCAACAAGAGATCTTCTGAAGAGAAGTTTAAGGATGAACCAGCAAAAGCCTTTGAACTTGAGGAAGATCTCAGCACCTCAGAACCACATTCTGAGAAAATTTATAAGGTAAGGAGTTGTATTATTGAACTGTTAGGAAAGTGCTAACTATATATAGAGAGATAATAAAGATTACAGCAAAATTATTATCCAAAGTTGGAGTTCAGGGCAAATTAAGCCTAACTAGGTCTTGTTTAACTCCATCATTTTAGCAGAACGTCCTTTCCTAAAACTTTTCAAAAGCAGTTTCTGATGTTTAAGGTTATCCTACACAAGATGTATATTTATGGTATAAAATAAATCTATTTATGGGATGAATTTTGCCTACAGATGTGATTTTCATGGCAGAGGATATGAAAGGGGAACATAAAGACTTGTTCCAATTCACATATTCAGGGACTGCTAGACCTAGTTGAAAATTTGGCTATCCATGTTGGAAACGAAGTTGACAGTTTCTTTCATTTACTACTTTGAAATTCATGTTCTTAGTGTGCCATAATACAAGCTATTCTGCCTGTTATACTAACAGAGGGATATTTCTTACAGAGGGTATTCTTCACTAGGTTTACCCAAACAGTTTTTAGGTAGTTTGCACTGCTTTGTATTTGCAGAGAGTCTAACTAAACCTTGCATCCAAAACTTGCACAGGTCAGTAAATTGTAGTCTAAACTTGCTTGAGTACAGACTTCAGACTCAGAGGTATAGAACATTCACAGATTGGAATCTGAACTTACTTGAGTACACTCAGGCACAGCAATTTAAGAATCAAATTTACAGTGTCTGAATTCCAAAATCTAGAGAGAGGAAAACTAATTCTTTATCTACCCTTTATCTGGTCCCATTGCATTGCCCTTTGTCTCTATGTACTTGGCCAGAACTATTCATTCCTTCCCCCTTTATGTTAAGCAACCAGTCTATTTACAATTCATTAGTTTCCATGATGGCTCCATGTCACTGAAGGACCAGATTCTACTCTCATGTGTAAGAAACTACTTTGATTAGTAACTGAGAAATTATTTGGATATAAGAATAGCACGCTATGTATTTGCTAAAGTCATTATTACATTAATTAAATATCTAAGAAAAAAATGTTGGCCAGAACAGTGGGATCCTGATGATCAGTCCTTCATTTACCTCTTTCATGGCTTCTTTCTCAGTTATGCATAACCTAAAACTTACTTTTCCAGTTTCTTGGCTACAATACCGGGGAGGATCTCATTCAAGTATCAGGAACTAATCAATATCTTTTCCCATCTGATGGAGGACAGATTCAAGTAGAAAAGATAGAGTTTGTAAAAGGTGAGTCTTTAACTCTTGATGCTTTACTTTGGCTCAGTTACTAACTGAGGGCATTATTTCCTTTCCATATGTGCTTTTTTGTGTCTCACTAGTAGAAAATCAGTTGAAGACATGGTGAGAGTACCATGTAATTCCATATTAGCCTCTATCACTACTAATGGTTACATTTTCCTGTAATACGTTAACAATTGATAGATAAATACAGTAACAGAAAATTAGAATTGGAGAAAAATCAATTTATATTTATCTGTTCAATGGCAACCAATGCATGATGTTTCAAGAATGCACGTTCCAATAAATTGTCCAGTCAAATGCAATATATGTAAGCAACAGGGTTATTCTGCAGCTTCTCAGATTTAAGAGTTAGGAATTTTTTAAATATTTACTCTAAACTCAGCTAACCTTAATTTTGTTGCCTTGATCTAATATTAAACAATACAGTCCACTTCTGAGCTATTTTCTTTTTTGTGTGTTTTACAGTTTCAAATTGTTTTTTTTCTGGGGGGTATGGGGAAGTTCTGAAGCCTAGTAGAAGCAATAACAGTATTCTGTTGCTCTGCAGGTCTAACTTTGGTAAAGGTGAAAGTGATAAAAGACAACCACAATTTCTTCATTCATATGACAGACCCCAAGAAAAACTTCAAAGAAATCGAAGTGCAAGAAATTAATGAAGAACAGAAAATTCAATCAGGTTAGTTGATTGACATGACTGTTAGAAAGAATTAATAGTTTGACATATTTAGTAGTTGGATGCAAACTTTTCAACTAATGGAAAATAAATTCCTACTAGTGACAGAGGATAAATAAGAACAGTGTTCTGTAAATAGACGTAAAAATCCAGTTGGTTGCCTTAAGCATCATGTAGAGAGATCTTACCAAGATGTAGAAGCACAGGTCAACAGGTGCACACCAGTCACTTTTCCAAAGGAAGGAAATCAATTAAAAGAGTCATTATGCCTTACAAAAAAGAATTTTCTTCTTCAGTGAAGAAGTCCTTCAAATCTTAACATGGCCTTGGGAAAGCCTAAAGAAAAGGAAACTGAATCATGTCCATAGTGACCAGAATAAATGTCTGCTCTTGAAAGGAAAGAATTCCCCCTTTGAACTGGACCTCCTTTTGTGGGTCAGATGACCATAGCATTAGTGCCTTCTCAAGACCTTTGCTGTCAAAACAGATCATTCTGCAGTTCAGCAACCACTGCTGGTGGTTGACACGTTGCTAACAGAAAGCATTGAATCCACATCCTTTCTAAACCTCAGTGAGAGTGTTTCCAAGAAGGAAGCCAGTCCGTAACAATTTGTGCGTGTGTTTGCCAAAATCACTATGAAATTGCTTACTGAACTGAAGAGTGTTGGAAAATCTAACTTTTGGTAGGTGTGTTAGCTCTTCTAACCTTCATCAGTGTTAGAAAGCATCCTGCTCATGCTCCTCTCCTTGGCTTCAACTGCTGCCAGTGATGTAATTGTAGGTTGTCTGAATAGAAAATCTCATCCCTTCCACAGGTGAGATGTTTCTTGTCAACCCTTCTGTATTATTCTGTGGTCTGCCAAACGGTCCTTTCAATCACCAGTGTGCTAGCATCTGAGGCAGGTTGTATTCACTTGGCATGAGTTGTATTCAGTTGGCTTTCCTCCTGTGTAAACAGGAGGAGTACCTTATAGAAAGGCAGTGGGGAAGAGAAGGATCAGTCCAATCTGATACTTGGCAGTGGCTGAATGGTACAATGGTAAGCTTCTAATGCAGTCAGAATGTCAAAACAGCGTCCTGCAGGTGGTAGTCACCTGTGACCATTGCAATGGCAGGCACTAAATAGGAGCAGATGAGGTCTCAGCATGTGTGCCTTGTTGATAAAATAACTAGGAGATGTCTGAGTGTCAGATGCCTGCCTTAACTTTCTTTTGTTAGTCTTCTCTGCTGCTCCTTACAGTTCTGAGAAGCTGTTCTCCATACCAGAAATCCCAATGATTTCCTCCTACCAGCAGAACATTTCTTTAAGGTAGTAGAAGTTGAATAAGAGGCAAGGTGGGATCCAGTACCACTATCTCAGGGGTGTTACCTTGCATAGTTCATGCAGTTTTCAAGGCTGACATAATCATCCCATGACATGTTGTCCTGCACCTCTAAGTGAGCTTGTCTCTTGATCCACTTTCACAAATACCAGATGTATCTTTGGATCTAATTTCTCAACTTTCTCTCCATTATTTTAATATCTTCCCAAGGCATGGTCCCTGTGACAAAATCTGTGACTTTTATTAATGCATAGGCCACATGTGATAGAAATGAGCAGTTCAGCATTCTTGTCAGCCAAGCAGGAACAGAAACAAGGATCTTTGACTCCAAAACTAGGTTCTTTTGCCGTTTAAATTCGCAAAGACTTTTCACTAGTTGTTGCTATTAAACCTGCTTTTTCAGACCTCATTAGAAGGCAATTTCTAGATGAAAAATCACAGCTGTATTGCACAAAACTGACTATTATATACTACCCTATGAAGGAATGATAAAATTATCCCCATCTTCTATTAATTTATTTTACAGGTTAGTCATCCACATTGAGGTGCCACTGTTCCTATCAGTCATCAGTCTGCAGGTCAGGTGTTTCTGGTATGTGTTGCTGCCTTGAAAATTAAGGTGCTTTTATTTTATTTTTTTTTTTTTTTTCAAGGAAAATCAAAAAATCAAAAGAAAGCTGTGAGCAAGTTTGGATCTTTTTCAGCCACCTTGGAAAATGGAATCCAGCTGTCCCTGAGCTATTATGGACCTACAGGGAAGACAGCAGGTAAAGTAAGCAAACAGAAGAGGATATTTGAGAACCATAGCAGGAATTCCCTCTCTTTTTTTTTTTTTTTTTTTTTTTTTCTCCCTTCTTCATAACCCACTAATCTGTTGCATGCAATTCTGCCTTTCTCAGCAGCTGTTACTACACAGTGAGGAATTTTCAGCAAGGCTTGAGATGAGATTACATTGTCAAGAATACTCAATGATTCAAATTTTTAAAATGGAGGGAGGTCTCCATGCTTTTTTACTCACTGTGAAAACAGAGCAGTGCAGGAAGAAACTTGCAAGCATTGTTATTAAGTAGCCCAGCAAAACCAGCCAATTAATTTGAGCCAAAGAAAATGTGATTTGCTGAGGAGTCTTCTTGGTTTTCCAAGAAATAATATTTTTGTAAACTTATATAGGTGATTATGGACTTTGATTTTATGTTTTAAGTTGGACTTTAGGTTACAGTTGTGCAGACATAATGAGGGATTTCTCTCAGCCTTTCAATAAACACATTCACCAACTGGAAGCAATTGCTTCACAAAACCACAGTGAAAATAGTGTCTGCTTTTACCAGGCATTTTTTGTTTCCATTACATTTGTTTGAAAGGCACTGAAACCATCACACAGATAAAAGTGAAACCCAATTCTGATCAGAAAATAATCCCAGCATTTTTTGGCTCTTGAAATCTGAAAACATTTAATTGAATGGATCTTTGTGTGGACTGTAATAAACCATTCAACTATACACTCAGTTTTAGTTACTCAGATACATTTTACCAACTAATTACTAAAAAGGGACTTTTTAAACGTGGGTCAAGAGAACATTCAGTGTAGTGGGCTGTGTAAACTTGTATATTGGCATATGTCATGTTTTGATCTTGGCTGAATGCCAGGTGCCCACCGAGCCAGTTTATCACTTCCTCCAACCCCCACCCCCAGCTGGACCAGGGGAAGAAAATAAGATGAAAAACTTGTGGGCTAAAACAAAGGCAGTTTAATGGAAAATACAAAGCAAGGATGTGCATGGAAGCAAAAGAAAACAAAGATTTATTCTTTACTTCCCATCAGCAGGCCCCTCTTCTGGGAGTAGGGCTCCAAACACATAGTGGTTGCTCTGGAGGACAAGCTGATGCACCCCTCCACCCCACTGCTGCCGCTTCCTTTTCCTAGCTTATACCATTCAGCTGATGTCGTATGGTATGGAATATCCCTTTGATGAGTTTGGGTCAGCCTTCCCAGTTGTGTCCCTTCCCAAAATCTTGTCCACCCCATCCCACTGCAGGAAGAATGTTATAAAAACAGCCTTGGTGCTGTGAGAGCCCTGCCCAGCAGCAGCCACAACACAGGGGTGTTACTGGCACCTTTCCAGCTCTCAATGCAAAGCACAGCACTGGGAGGGCTGCTATGGGGAAAATTAACTCCAGTTCAGCCAGACCCAATACAGCATAGAAGAGAGACATTTCTGATTAGACACCTACGTGTCAATTGTGATGTAGAATGGTATGCCATGTAATCCACAGTTTCTCTCCACTGATTGGTTAAATTGAGTGCAAATTTCTCATTTTCTCTGCATTACTGAAATAAATAAGTGTGTATCAGAATGTACCCCACAGAGATTTTGAAGATTGCTTATTCCTTACAATTCAGTGAGAATTTATTTCTAGCGTATTACAAATAAACCAGATTTGTTCACCTTTCCTCAGCCTTGCAAGGAGCTGTAAAAGCCATGCAGCATAAATTTCAGTACATGACAGCAGAGCACCCTGACAAAGCATCAGATTCTAATGCATCAGCTAATGAAAATGGGCATTTCAAAAATCTTTGCAGTGATCTCAATTTCCCTTTCAGCCTAAAGGTCATGGGTGTATTCAGATATCTCTGCATTTCCCTAATGCTGGCAGCAAGACAAAAACTGAGACTGAAGATTTAAAACCTGAGTTAGAAGGCTTGCTATCATGGACTCCTAAATAGGATTATTATTTATCACCAGATGTTCCAATAGTTTCTTCTAGCCTTAGATTCTTAAATTTTGGGTCACCTTTGGCATTTCTATAAATCCAGAGCCATCCAAAAGGCAAATGTAGGCAGTCTTTCTAGTAGTTTAGTTGGGTTTTTTAAGGTGGCCTCTGCATTTTCTTATCTGCAGGGCTAAAACCGTCCAAAACCTTTTGAGAGACAGTAGGCATAGTATCACTTAGGACTATTTTTATCTTCTTCAACCAAAAATATACTAACACTTCAGAAGATGCTATGATCTCAAAGAAGAGTGGTTTTATTAGCATAATTCTGGATGCATTTCTTTCCTTCCTTGTCTGAATGGGATCTATCTTGCAATTTGTGAGTTGTTTTATTTGCCTGATGCATCAGTTTTCAGATTAAATAGTATTGTTTATTGGAAGAAGCAGAATTAAAATGTAACTTTACCAAAACAACAACAACAAAAGTATTATTGGAAGTCTTCCTGAGGGCATTCTTGAAATGACTGACTTGTTAAACTTCATAGAAACTACTAAGCAAATCAAGCTTGCTTTATTTATTTTAAAAAGGTTTTCAAAAGATGGTTTCTGATGTCATCATGCTTTGTTCACTGGTGTTTTCAGTTCTTAACTCTATGAGTGTGGTTACGACGTGGATAATAATTTGCTTCATCTAGGTTAACAAGAATTAACATAAGAATTCAATTGCTTAAATTGTGTGCATGGAAACAAGATGCTATTTCATGAGTTGTAGGTTTGTGACTTAGGCTACCTTCAAGCAGGAAAAAAAGATTTAAAAAAAAATCTTACAAAAAAGCATTAAGGTTATAGTTGGCTGTGTTTTTCTGGTTAAAGAGAAATGTCAGTTAGTTGAAATAAAAATGTTTTACAACTGCTTTTCAATACAGTTTGTCTTGACTTTGTTTTCAATATACTGTTTTGGAAGGCAACATGACTACTACTTGTCAACA
This sequence comes from Megaceryle torquata, assembly GCA_024611175.1. Taxonomy (NCBI): domain Eukaryota; kingdom Metazoa; phylum Chordata; class Aves; order Coraciiformes; family Cerylidae; genus Megaceryle; species Megaceryle torquata. Next base: position 31,005 of record JANIJG010017232.1, read on the forward strand.
CACTTAGGCTGCTCTCTAGTGCTTGGCCTTTGAGAATTGGGAGACTGCTAGCAAGTCCAGAACATCATAATCTTTCTGAATCATTATAGCAAAATAGAGCTATATAGTGCAAAACTGCTGGAGATGGTCTGGGCCGGATCATCATGAAGTGTAACAACAGGGATCATTTTCTAGATACTAGACTCAAAATGTCTCCACCTATCAAAGTATTCTGGAAGTAAAAGAGAATTTTTTCAAAAGAAGTACTCTCTTTTTTTTGAGAGACAAGTGAGGACCTGTGGGAAACAATAGTTTCAAGATGTCTTTGAGTAGTCAGTCTATGGAAATATTTTTTCTAGATAATTCCATATATTCATTCTGTGTATCTGAATTAATAACACACCCCACCCCCCAAGGTTATTATTTCTAGGGTAAAATTTACTGTGCAAAATCTTGTTAAAAGTACAATATGGACATCTGTATTTATGAAATTTAATTGGATTACAAATATTGCTTTTTCCTTTCTTAGATGATGAAACAGATCCTGTCTTAGCAAGGATTCTGAACATCCCTTCTGTTCATATTCCAACCATAATTTCTCCTGTTACATCAGCTTCAGGAAAAAAAGATAAGTCCATCAAACAAAAATCAGGAAAATCTCTGCCATCTAAAAAAGCAAACCATAGCAAAATAGGCCCTCCACCACCTGATGACCTGGTAAACCAAGAAGAAGGAAAGGTGAGAGTAGACATTATCCAATGAACACAGAGAAGAAACAAACAAAAATTCAAATACATAAACTTACATAACAGAAGCATATATTCTTCTCAGAGAACTTTGAGCTGTGTCTTAATAAATTCATAACAATTTGTGGTGTTTCTAAGGATATGACTCACTCTTCCAGCTGTTCTCACACGTACGTATTGGCAGCTGTTAATGAAGCTAGTCTTTACAGCTCCATAATGCAGAGCAGTGTGTCTTCCGTGGTCCACATACTTGTGCCAATTTTGGCTTCATGGTTATACCTGCCACATTAGTAATATGTATTAGTAATATATATTAGTAATATCTCAATGACTAGAACTGCTCTAGAAATTAGTTTTTTAGTTTAACCAAGTAGGAGAACTTTTCTGTGCTTTCCAAAACCTGTCTTGGAAAGTGTAATCAACCAGTAATTAAGTGGAGACAGTTTTGTAAAAGCTTGTTCTGCAATTTGGTCTTTGTTAGCTAATCACATGCTAGGGACCAGCAGCTTGAGGAATCCACTTTTGCCTATAACTGCAGTACTTCTATCACAGAACAGATATCTGAAAAGGATGGATGACATTTCAAAAACAGATTCTGAATTTGTCTTATGGAATACTTAGCACAGAGTAATACAGGAATTACAGCAGCATGTGCCTCAGAAATGCACAGCATTTAATCTTGAATATCCTCCACAGAGTTCTACGAGAAGCTTTTTGGCATTAAAACATGACAGCGGAGGAGGCCATATGAGTTCAGAAATGGGTCCCCTCTGCAAAATTGCTAACCTAGATTATTCCAGGTCATTAGCTAACTATTGGCAGAGTATTGTAGGCAAGCACAGGTTGTTTTGGTCCAGTGATCCCACAGATCAGCCAGAGTATGACTTACATGAAAAGTCCTCAAGGAAGTATGGGAGATGTTAGCACAATGATAGACGAGGATACAGGAATTTTCTGTTAGGGGTGATTTAACCTCTTTAATTTTTTTTTTTTTTACACTGTTTTCTCCAACCAGCAGTATCCCAGAAGTGGACACAATTAAATATAAAACAAACTCTGAGAGGACAGAAATGAATATGAATAGTACTGAGAACCAATCCAGTTACTACCTGCAGTTTAGGAAAGGACAGTCTTCTGAAACGCCCCATTAAAATTCTGTCAGGAGGACATCTAAGTTTCTCTTCTTCTTCCAAAAGGCTTTTTACTATTTGGTTTAGAATGTCTTCAAAGAGTATCCATATTAGTGCATACAGGCCCCAACAGCAAGTATATTGGAGGATGAGTCTGCAAGTGTTTTGAAGGATAAGATTAGAATCCAAAGTGAACTTGACAAATTAACATGGACATGGCCTGTAAAATAGGATGCAATTCAGTAAGATTAAGTGCTGGGTTCAGCAATTACATTTAAATAGTCAATATATATCTACAGAATGGGTAAGAGTTCTATCAGTAACAGTTCTACAGAAAAAGGTCTGGGAGTGGCAATGGATCACAAGCTATACATAAGTCAACAATGCCATCTTGCTGTGAAAGGGCAAAGACCACATTGAGGTGAAAAAACAGGATTATAAGCTGCTAAATATGAGAAGTCATTTTCTATTCAGAGCTGGTAGGGCCTCAGCTGAAGTACCGTGTCCAGTTGTGGATGCTCTACTGCAAGAAAAATATGGACCACACTGGGGAATTTTAAGGAGAGCACCAAGAAAGATCAGATGTCTAGAAAACTTGACCTGTGGGGAAAGATTAAAAGACTTGGTTTGGGTTTGTTTGGTCTAGAGCTGAGAGATAGAATAGTCTTCTGTAAGGAGCTAAAGGGAGAGCATCATCTCATGCCAGCCCATATAACCAGAAGAAACAATAAGAAGTAAAATGATTTTTGACAAGGGCAAATCAAGGTAAAGTACTGAAATAATTTGCCAAGAAACCTCCAGCTCCAAAATCTTTTTAGATTAGGTTACATTAACAGTTTTGTCTAACATTATAGGTATACTTGATTATTTTTTACCATTAGACAGGAAGAAATAAGTGACAACTAAGGGTTAGTTTCTGTCTTGCTTTGTGACTTCTACCTCATGATCCTGTAACTACCATCTTAGGGTACTGAGTGTAGCCTTATTACCCAGTAATGTTATATAAAATGTACAGCATTCTTTATTCTGAAAAACAGGTGGCAAAACATCTGCCTATTTTCCCTATATTTCTTTTCCTAAAAATCAAGGATGTGTGATAATAAAGTTCTCTCAGTTACATCTCTCTGCAACCCAAAACTATTTTCATCTTACAACTATTGGCATAGTGTAGTTCACTGTCACATAGGTTTTCAGGAGTATGACATCAAAGGGTCCATTGCTGTATTTTTACAGAGCAGTACAAAGAGGATTACACATTTCGACTGCCAGGAAGGATTCTGTCCCCTTCACAAGCCAGTGCTGTATTTTCAGCAAACTGGAAGTACCGCTTTACTTATCTTTTGTGCTCTTTTAATGAATATAGGTAAAATAACTGGTGTGTGTATTCAAGAATTATTTCATGCTCTTCTGATTCATGTTACCCATTTACTGTCATGTCAGCTGGACACAGTGCACATGGTAGTATAATGATTCAGCAAAATGAATCGTTAGGAAGGATTCTTCTTCAAGCATTAATAAAGAGGAATAAAAGAAGATAGTATAATCAAATAAAATAAGCTTTCCCCTTGAGAATCCATAAACTCTCAAAATGTTAAAAAAGAGTGGGAGAAAGCACTTCAAAACAAACAAACAAACAAAAACATAAACAACAACAAAAGTTTTGTTACAACTGAAATCTGTAGTCTAACTTTTTATTTTTCTTTTAAAATGTGGAATAAAACTAATTCATGTTTCATTCTGTAGATGGAAATGGATGACTCAGCTTCCCAAACACAAGTGATGTCGAATACTCTTGCTTTCCCAAGTTTGAATGTCTCCTGTCCCAATGGACTGGTATTATCTTTCCTTGGTGAAAGTTTTGGAGGTTAGTTTTCTGAGCCACTGCAAAGTAAGGAATTTAAAAGAAGATAAAATTATAGAAGAAAATTATTTCTGCCCTGATGGGGTTAGATGTAACAATGTGGTTTTTTTAAAGTCTCAGATTGCAAAGTCTGTCATAATATCTAATAGTATTTGCAACATAAATAACATATTTTAATCCAAACAAATGTAAAATCTAGAATTGCAAGTTATTGGACATAACAGATTCGGGACAGGGAAGAAGCAACTTGGGAGTCATGTTGGATAATCAGTTGAATAGGCATGTCTATTGGAATACTAAAGAAAAAAGAACAAATTTAATTTATAAGTGCATATATATTGAGGAATCTTGAGTGATAAGAGGATGATTACCTATATCTGTATCTCCTTTGGAACTGTATATACTGTTCTTAAGTCCACAAAACAAGATGTTCGCATTTTGAAAGATTCTGGGAAGAGTGACGAGAATGATGAAAGCATTGCAAGTTGTATCTAATAGTGAGCTCATGTCACCAGAGAACTCAATTTAATTATCAAAGAAAAGGTGAAAGGAGTGACTGGTGCCAGCCTGAAAGGACAAGGAAACAGAATTTTTATGATAGCTTGTAAACACATTAGACAAAGGTGTTACAAATTTCAGGGGCTTGAAACTTACCAGTACTGATAAGTAACTACTTATCAGTAGTTATCTATACTAGATTTTAAGTTATAGTAATTTCTAAAGTTAAGAATGATTCCACAAACCTAACCCAGGTTGCAGTGGACTCTCTGCTACTGGATATTTTACAGCCAGGTTTTGTTGCCTTTCAAAGAGGAATTATTTCACGTAAGTCCTTTGTTTTTGCCATCCAGTACATAGAGGAGACTGTCATGATAAGCCTTTCTGCCCTTATCAGTGAATTTCCTTTAGAACACTGATAGCATATATAGATACTTAAAAGTTTCTGTGCCTAACATATCCTTCTGCAGTTACTCCATTTCCCAGTGTTTTTAAAAACCAGCATGAGGTTCATCTTTGCATACTGTAAACTGTAGTAAATCTCAGGGGTTTGTAGTCATGCCACTAGGATTTGAAGCAGACAAATGTGCATTTATTTATTGTCCTTTGGTCAATTTTAAAAACAGCCACCTACATATGTCTCTTAATACCTATATATGAGAAATCTCTCCAGGCCAGCCTGTATTGGAAATACCAAATATGTGAAAATAAATCAGCACAACTGCAGAGGTCCCCATATCCAGGAATAAACCAGATTTATCACACACATCAAGTATGTGCTAGCAGTAATTCCGATACATCCTATGCATGAACTGTTGCATAAAACCCAGCAGAATTATTTGTCTTCCTGGCAACTGATGAAGCAGCATAATTCTTAGAAACCAGCCAAGTGCATATAGTTTAATTTAAAAATAAGAAAATTTTATGAAATGGCATTAACAAATATAGTATGGTACACAAGGATCCAGCACAAATTTATAATCCTGTGAGAGAGGAATGTCTTGATTTTATTTGGGTTTTTTGGCCACATAGACCTGAATTGCTGGTAGAAGCTTCCCACATTTTTCTTCTCAGACATCTCTTTCCTTCTCATATCAAAATTGTAGAATAATTGAGCAGTCTAAATTGGAAAGGACCCTAAAACTTCATCTGGTCCAACCTTTTGTGGGAAAAAGAGCTTAGATGAGATTATCTGTCACCCTGTCCAGTCACGTCCTGAAAGCCTCCAGCAATGAGGTCTCTACGATGCCCCTGGGGAGGTTGTTCCAGTGAATGATTTTTCTCATAGTAAAACAATTGTTTCTTATATTGAGATGAAACCTCTCCCAGTGCAACTTCCACCCATTTTCCCTTTTCTTCTTCATGTGGCTCCTTGTGAAGAGAGAGCCTCTGTCCTCTTCGTAGCCACCCTTTAAGTACTGGAATACTGTGGTGAGATCCTGCCTAAGCCTTCTCCATGGAGATTAGACGTAGTTCCTTCAGTCCTGCCTAATAGGAGAAGTTCTTCAGTCCATTGATTATCCACGTGGCCCTCCTTTGGACCCTCCAGTCTGTCTGCATCTTGAATTGTGAAGACCAGAACTGGAAGCCGAGCAGGATTAGTCTTACTTACATAAAGTTGCATACCTTGTGTAGACACCATGATGCTGGGTGTTTAGCACTGTTTGATTGTGTATTATGGAGTATTACATAATTCAGAATTTGATTTCAGATTTGAGAGGTGAAGCCACTGCAGCTGAAGCTGAGAAAGAGGTGGTAAAGGAAAGTGAGACCAAAGTGGACAAAGCCAAGGAAGAGGAGGTTGAGAAACACGAGGCTGAAGCAAATGAAGCAAAGGAGGAAGAGTTTATGAAAAGTGGAGAGAAGGAACATGACGTTACAGAAGGTGAAATAAAGCATGGAGACACCAAAGGAGAACAAGCCAAGCAGTCTACTCTGGAAATTCTGGTTAGGCAGAGTTATCCTCAAAAGGTAAAGAACTCTCATCTATATACATCTGTGACAAGGCAATCAGAACAAGAGGTGTCAAGAATCATCACCAGTCAAGGAACTGTCATAAAGCACATGATGGATGGATCTACCCAGGTATGTTTAGTAGAGTTTATTGAAAGCAGCCTGCATGTGTGATTACCCTTGAAATTGTGCTTGTCAGCTGAGACAGAGAAGTGTCTAGTTTGCAGATAAAGTTGCTAAGTTATGCAGCCCTGTCACGATTAAAATGCTCTTGCCTTTGTTCAAAATCAGAACTTAAGGCACACAAGGAGCTTCAATGATGTAAATTCTAGGCATATGAAGATCTTAGGCAGCTTTGGGATTAGACGTAGCTGAATATAGTATTGTGAACTACATTCCTGGACTTAAATATCTGAAGTGTAGATTAGTTGGGGTTTTTGGTATTTTTGGCAACACAAAAGCATCCATATATTTTTTCAGTCATTTAAGCAGTCACATGAGATTCAGAAAAGACCTGAACTGTTCTTCAGTCCTGCAGACACCTTTAGGTGTCCTAAATTTTCATCAAAAAGACTTTATATTTCTAATTACCTTCTTTGTTTACACATATTTGTTGCCCAGAATTCTGGTTCCTTTTAGGTGCTATAGGTTAGATACCGTCTTTGCAGCTACCACAATCAACCTACAGGCATCTGTCTTTTTAAAGTCTAAGGCTCTGTGTGTAGTTTAGCAAACAGGTGAAAAAAAGGAGTCATCTCTTTTGACTCAGAAACTGTCAAAATAATTCCTTATTTCCTCAAGCTTTTTTTTCTCTAAGTAGACCACAATTCCTCATACAAGTTCTTTGCATTCATTCATTACATTAGAACTTAAACTGCTTAGCCAGAATTTCTACAAAATATATACATTTCAGAAGTATGCAAAGCAGCTGTCTGCTGTGTGTTTATATATTCCCAACATACTGTCTCATGACAGAAGAATATAGATGTTATATGCCCAGCTTGCTTGTACCATAGCCTTTGTATAAACAGATTATGAGTGTGTATATCTTTATATTAACTTAATAGTTGTGACTCATCAGGAATGTACTGCATATGCATATGCATTCAAAAAAGAAGAAATAGTTAATTACCTTACAGTAACTGTAACTTTTGAGATGTTTCTATATGTTGTCCATTTGTTTTCCACATTCTACCATCTTCTCTGTAGAACACCTGTGCTGTACTTGTAAATGAATTTGGGGATGATGCTTCCCTGCCACAAAGTGAACATGTGTATCAAGAGCTGAGTGTAATAGACAATAGATCTCAGCAACCAGCTAGTAATAAGATAAATAACCACGTCTTCTTTTTGTTAGCTGTCTTGATGGCTAAAAAGAGCAGTCCTGGAATACCTGAATACACATCGATATGGTGATACAGTTGCATTACCACTGCTACAAAAAAAAAAAAAGTAATCAAGCTTTGACCACTTAAAGAGTATTCTTTGACTATTTACAGTTTACTTTTATAATGCTTATTTGTTACTAACTAGTCCTCCTTATATATGTGAACTGCAGCAATTAGCAGTCCTTTCTATTTGAGATAGCTTCTTTCTTGCATTCATTCTAAGAGTATTTTACTTTTTTCCCCGTCACCACTCATTTCAGCAACTATTGCATTTGCAACACCTTTTTTTGAAACTCTCTATTGGTGTTTGAAATTATTTTAACCTCTAGTGTTTCCTTGATTGCTGTAGATTCTGTTTGCTGATGGTGCAGTGAGTAGGAGTCCTGATTCTGGCCCTGTCCTACCACCACTTACAATTCCGGGTAACATGCAACCAATACCAGAACCAGAGCCTTCACCTGAGACCAGTACTAAGAAAGGTAATGTTTCCACTGTTTTGGACAGATTTGAAGTTAGCTAATCATAGAGCTAGATTAGAGCTAACCATACTTAGTAAAGAACATATTTCTTCAGTCTGAAAATTCTGCCATTGTGAAAATGCAGTTTTATCTGCTGCACATTGCTAATTTGGTAACTTCATGTAATTTCTCTCTTACTCTTACTCCAGATTTTTTTTCTTCTAACCTGCTAAGACTCTAATAAGTAAAAAGATGTGTAAGAACTATATTGGTAGCAAAGTCATTCAACACAAAGTATTTCAGAAGAAATCTTTGGTAACTACAGTAGTGTCAAATCCTAACTTAGACATTACACCATTTTTAGAGTTGGTATTAAGAAATGCTTCTGTCATAGAGGACTTAGATTGAGAAAGAAAAATATAGTATGCATTCAAAGGCACCTACTATTGGTCCTTATTAATTGCTTATAACCTAATACAACCATTTTTATATTATTTTGTTTGGCTGAGAAGAACCAAATAAAAGTTTACATCCTACCTCAAGAGTTTAGTTGGAGCTCACTGTCAGTGCTCCATAATGCAAAGAATAATTATGACCTGTCATAATATTGACATATAGTTTATTGGAAATACATAAATAAAAATAGCTCCTGACAAGAAGAGCCTTCAAGTCGAGTACTTCTCCTTAGGACAACTGCCAGGATGTTTGAGAACTTCCCTGACAAACCATCTTCTGATTTCCAGTTTCAGTGTCTGTGGCCAGTGTATATCCTTCATTTCCTATTAGTTATTTTTCCCCCCACCTTTCCTCTCCACTGCTTAGTCTTCACAAATTTGCAGTGAAAAGTTTCATCTCTTTGTGGCTTTTAAAAAATTTTCTTTTTCTTTTTTGTGGCATGTATATGCCTTTTAGACTCCTCTCTGGGATATTCTGTTGTCTTTTGCATACACTTTAGACTAAGCTCCTTTTCATGAATATGGGAGAGCAGAGTTCTCTGTCACATTCTCAGTAAGATCTCTCCGTTAGCTTTCACAATTGAATCTCAATCCTTTTTGCTTCTGATGCACCACGAGATCGTGTTTGTCTATTCTGTCACCATAATTTCACACTGATAACTTGTAGTCATTCTGTAGGGATGATACTTCCAGGTCTTTCTTCTACTGTTGCAAACTTGGTTGAAGCATAAATTATATTTATTCATTTTTGCATTAAATTTCACTTGAATAGGCTGTATCAAATTCCTATTACTTTAATCTTCAAGTTCATAGAACAGTTTGGGGGTTTTTTTCTGTAATCCATTCAGATTTTCTTCTGCATTGATAGTCCAAAGTTATGTCATAATCAGATGTCATTAGCATACTGTTTGCTTTTTCTGTGTCATTAATGAACATACTAAATAAAAGATTAACTCAAGGCTACACCTTTGAGTAACAGCACTTGTAGTTTCCCTCTAGCCTGATAAATTAGTTCTTCTTACATTTTGTCAAAACCAATACTCAGAGAAACTCTTAATTTTATTGGTTTTCTCTTTAGCCATAAAGAATACCAAATCTGATCCAGAAATTTTTGTTTCTGCAGGAAAAGGTAGTGACAGAAACAGTATTTCATACCCAAACAAGGACAAGTTGTTTGAAAACACTGTGCAGGGGCTGCTTAATTCTGACCAACCTAAGGAGAACCAGGCAGGAACCTGGATAACAACAACTCCATCAGGCATTCAAGTGGGAACTGAGGGAGCAAAGAGAATAGATCTGAAGCCACTCTTAAGCTATCAGGCAACTGACCCAGCTGATGGAACGGTATTATTATTTTTGTGTTATTATAGCACTGTCTACGAAGCTCAGAGATGGAGCTGCCATCGTATAAGTTGTAGGATTTGTTCTTTGAATATATATCCTATGAGTTGTGTTACTACACTGTTACTAATGCAAATGTTTTAGAGTTTGAAGAAAATGTGAGCCCTCAGTCTCTGAAATAGTTAAAGTCATAATAGTTTCGTTTCCTCAGAGTTTCAGTACATAATGCTTTGTTTTACTGTTGTTGCTGTTACAAGTAGCACAGAGCTCATACAAATGAGTATTTCTTCATTCTTTCAGGTTATGACTGTACGAGATGATGATGTGATCATTGTTGAGAAGCTGGATGGCAGTGTAGTAGTAGATCATGCTGATGGTACTAGGATCACAACATTTTATCACAATTGTGAAGAACTTTTTTTAGCAAAAGATAAGGAAACAGGTAAAACAAAAAGGGAAGCACTTACCTCTGCTCTGTCTTATGAAGCTCATAATTGTCAAAATACACTAAAGAAGGCTCATACCAGTAGCCTAGATAACAAATCCACTAGTGCAATCTAGATTTAGTTTGCCTGCTTGGTCTTTTTTCATTAGTATTCAGGCAGTCATCCAACTTGTACAATAGAAATACCCAGATGAGTACAGTTACTACTGTACTCAATAAATTGGAGAGTACTTGCCTGACCACACCAGCTACAGATCATTAGAGACATTTTGTACTGTTGCGTTTTCCTACACACAGTCCTACAATCTGAATGTTGCATATTGTTACAAAGTCTGAGGGTCTTTTACTGAGGAGATAAAGGTCCAGCCTTATGAGAGAAAAAGCAAATTGAATCCTAAGGCACAGTTCCTGTGCACCTTTCTAGTTGTTCTCTATTAATTCTTAGGTGAACCTTTGAAACCCATCACAAGGAAGGTGAAATGTGTGCGAGTAGAGAATCCTGAGTTTGCTACTGTTACAAGAAACTGTGAGGATGGTACCTGTTGCACCATCTTTGGAGATGGGACCTCTATTATAGCAAAGCCACAGGGAACATATCAGGTGGGAATTATTTTTCGTTTGTGACAGTAAAATATTTTTTCTTGTTCTAATTTCCCTGCCATCAGTGCCTCTCACCTTGACTATTTTAATAGCTTTCTCTACAGCCTTCACAAATCCTATGATTCTATTTCTTTTATACTCTGCCACTAGTTAGATATTAGAGGTCCCAGCTGACTGGAAGCTGGCAAATGTTGTCCCAATTTTCAAGAAGGGTGAGAAAGAAGACCTTGGTAATTTACAGGCATATCAATGCCTGATGAAATTCTGGAAAAGGTTATTCTGGCAGTTGTTGAAAAACACTCGAGAGACAATACAGTCATTGTCACAGCCAGCATGGGTTCACAAAGGGGAAGTCCTGCTTAACCAACTTAATTTGCTTTTATGACAATGTCACCCATCTGGTTGACCAAGGGAAGCCAGTAGATGTGAGATTTTTAAATTCTATTTATACTGTCTCTCACAGAATCCTTCTGGACAAAACATCCAGCACACAGCTAGACAGGTCCGTAATAACTCGGGTGAGCAATTACCTGATGGGTCAGGCTCAAAGAATTATAGTAAGCGGGGTTATGTCAGGCTGGTGGCCAGTCATCACTGGGGTTTCCCAGGGCTCAATTTTAGGGTCAGTGCTCTTTAAAGTTTTTATAAATGATCTGTATGCTGGATTCAAAAGCACATTAAGTTTGACAACGATGCTGAACTAGGAGGAGTTGTGAACTCCCTCGAGGGTAGAGAAGTCATACAGAGAGATCTGGATAGACTAGAGAGCTTGGCAGTCACCAACCACGTGAAATTTAACAAAAGCAGGTGTGAATTCTTCACCTGGGATGGGATAATCCTGTTATATGTACAAACTAGGGGACAAGATTCTGGAGAGCAGCCCTGCAGAAAGAGATCTGGGGGTTTGGGCTGATAGCAAGATGAAGATGAGTCATCAGTGTGCCCTGGCAGCCAAAAGGGCCAAACATGTCCTGGATGCATCAAGTATAGCACAGCTAGCCAGTCAAAGGAGGTGATCATCCCACCTTACACTGCACTGGTGTGGCCTCACCTCAAGCATTGTTTATCTTGGGGAAGAGAAGGCTGAGGGGTGACCTCATCATGGTCTACAACTTCCTCAAGGAGGGTATTCATGGAGAAAGTGCTGATCTTCTCCCTCTGGTGACCATGGATAGAATAGGAGGAAATGGAATGAAGCTATTAGGGGGAAGTACAGATTGGACAGTAGGAAATGGAAGGGTGCTCAGTCACTGAAACAGGCTCCCCAGGGAAGTGATCGTGGGACCAAGCCTGTCAGTTCAAGGACTGTCTAGATGATGCTGTTAGTCATATGTTTTAGTTTTAGGTAGTTCTGTGAGGAGCAAGGAGTTGGACTCAAGGATCCTTATGTGTCCCTTCCAACTTGAGAGATTCAATGGTCTATGGTATTTTCTCACCACTGTATACTAGATTTAAATCAAAAAACTTACATTTCCTGAAGTTAAATAAAATGTTACAGAGACTACCATCAGCCTAACTTCTGGACGTTATCTTCCATCTTTTTATCCTTGTCCCTCAAAGCTGAATGATTCAGTAGTAAAGGTCTGAGACCTCTCCTCTTGATTTGAATCTGTTCTCCATTTTCATGGTACCTCTAAATTAAAGATTGCATTTTTCAGGACTGAGCGTCTTCCCTTCTTGCTGTGATAGGTTTTACCCTTCAAGAAAGGCTCTCTTTTCATTGATGAAGATTGCTCAGCAGTTTATACCCGTGAAGCTTACAATTTCATGAGCAATAAAGAAGAGAAACAAGCAGGGAGATACATTATGAAACACAATTCCAGCACAATTTGTGAGATGATGGATCCTGAAGGAAATCTTTTCAAGGTAAAATGCATGTCTCACGGTTTAGGGTCAAGGCAGCCCCTCAGACCTATAACAGACACTCTCTGTTAACTCCCCTCCCTCCACAAAGGGAAAGGGAATAAGGGAGAGAAACTCAGCAATTAGAAAAGGAAACCAGAACAGCTTTAGTGAAAATGAAAATAATAATAATGGAATATATACAAATATGTACAAAACCAGTACTGAACCCAGCCCCTCTGATGGTAATTCCATCACTGTCACCACTGATGCTGTGGAGCAGGCACTGGGAGAATCCAAGACTGGGCCCAGCAGCAGACAGGAGCTGTGTTCAGGAACTGGATTCTGGTACCAGATCCAGGAACACACAGAGATCAGGACTGAAGGCAGAACAGAGTCCTCCTCAGATGTTCTGAGGAAGAAACCAGAAGAGGACCTGAGCCAAGCTGAGCAAAGCAGGTCAAGAGGGATGAGACCCTCCTGATCCCCCAGGTTGATACTGAGTATGATGAATATGGGATGGAATCCCTTGTTGGTCAGTTTGGGGTCACTTGTCCAGTCTGCTTCTCCCTGCAGGTGCGGCCTTTTACTTTTTGCACCCCCCAACATGGCACACAAGATCCAGCAGTGGCCTTGGTCTGCACCCCAACCCTTGGTACTGACTCTGACCATGGGGTGTTCTCACTGCCAGCAGCAGACACTGCCTGTGAGAACAGGCTGCTGACTTCAGACAGTGCAGTGACTTAGA
>JANIJG010017232.1:69765-83487 GCA_024611175.1 Megaceryle torquata
GCGTCCCTGCCCATGACAGGGAGGTTGGATTAGATGATCTCTAAGGTCCCTTCCAACCTAGGCCATTCTGTTCTGTTGTGCTTTAAAAAGAGACTCAAGAGAGGCATCACAGTGACATGAACAGTCACAGAATGCCTTTGCTATGGTGCCAAAGTGTGCAATGAAAAAACAACCCTGTCTGACATTTGTGGTTCTTCATCCTTGAGTAGCTAATTATCATCAAAAGAGGAGCTCACAGGAGACTCAGCCTGCTGGGATCATCATGATCCCTTGTGAATACTCAGCCAGCTAGGCACTTAAGAAATCTGTTCAAGACCAGCTGAAAGACTAATGTACAGCTTCTAACATCAGGATGGATGGCAGAGATTATTATTTTTTTTTAATCCTTTTTAATGAGCCTAATTAGAGCCAGCACTTCAGAGAAAGTCCAGGAATTCTGACAGGGAGTCTGTAAGTCTTCCAGAACTTTCTGTAAGAGGGAGCCCCCTCCTAGGAATGCCTCTTTTACTGCCTTGGCTTTAACAGCTTCTGGTGTAAGTGCATGCTGGCAGCTGTTCTTCAGGTGGAAATGAAAACCACAGGATAAAGTCCAGAGCCATGTGAAAGTAGAGGTCATATCTGCTCTAATGCTCTTTGGAGATCTTAACAGTAGAAGTTGCATGCACAAAAGGACTGCAGAGATGTGAAACAATCAGTGAGAAATGAAGTGAAACTACTACTTTGGAAGGTACCATGAAATGAAAGATTATTTACACAAATTTTATACCTGTATCATGCCTTCTGCAATAGAATCATATTAAAGGACATTAAATAAAGATTTTTAAGGACTTCTGGGTGTGCAACACATGGGTGTTTGCTAAGACAATGTATTTTATACTTTAGCTTTGTTTGTGTATGCAGGCTGACAATGCTGATGTTTCACATTCTGTTGTAAGAACAAGGCAGTGTAACAAGCCCTTTGGAGACTTAACTTCAGCCCATTTTTCTGATCCTTTGGGGGTTTTAGTTAGAAATGTAAGCCTTGATGAGAAGCCCAGAAATACTGCTGTAGCCCAAGGTGTACACTGTGATGGGAAGGCTGAGCTAACAAGTTCTCTTGCAGCTTGCAAAAGCAGAGGAAGAGCAGATGGCCCTCTGCCCAGCAGTGCCTTCTGCCTGCCTGAAACAGTTTCTGGAAAACTGATTATCTTCTCTTTCTGGTAGGTTTCGGGTGAAGCAACCACCTCCACACACAGGACTGAGAGTGATGTACACACCAGGACCAGTAGGTTATACAGAAGATCTTTTGGTTTTTTGGATAGATTCAGATGGCCCTAAGGCTCTCTAGGGGTCTTTTCACACCAGCTGTCTAGGAATAGAGCTGGCAGAGTATGTGGTTTGTTTAAAGTCACTTGAAATGATGCTGCCTTCCACTGCCCCTCCTCTGCCTTCAACCAAGCGCAACCATGTGCTCTGAGTCCCAGAGCCTGTGCCAGAACGCAGAGGGATAAACGTGTTCAGTGGAAAGCAGCAGGGCAAGCACTGAAGTTAAAGAGAAAATTTTGAAGCAGACAGGATGTTCTACCACTGCCTCTGAGTTTTCCCATCCATTAGAGTATTTTTTCTGTCTGCTCCGCCTTACACCTATAGTTTACATCCTGTCTCGATACCTTCAAGAGTTGAAATGGTTGAAGCAAGAGTTTATGAGGTTCTTCTCCTGGATGCAAGTACTCGTGACCTTTTTTATCTAGGAAAGCACCATAGCACATGAAATCATCCCATTAAGTAGGAAGCTTTTATGCTTTCTGCTTTTGTTCAGTACCTGCGTGCTGTATCTGAATAAATATTGTGCTGCCCAGTATCCCCACAGTGGCTGGGGAATACCAGACAGTATCCTTGCCAATGCTTTTACAGGCATGGAATCAAGAAGCAACGACTTCTGCAAGGAGGGAATGCCAGAATGCAAGTTAAACCTCGTGTCCAGAACCCTAGCCACAACTCAGTACTTAAAAATCATAGAATGGTTTGGGTTGGAAGGGACCTTTAAGGATCATCTAGTCCAACATCCCTGCAGTAAGCAGAGGTATCTTCAACTACATCAGGTTGCTCAGATCCCCATCCAACCTTGAATGTTTCCAGGTGGGGGGCATCGACCACCTCTCTGGGCAACCCGTGCCAGTGCTTCACCACCCTCATTGTAAAAAATGTCTTCCTTGTATCTAGGCTCAATCTGCCCTCTCAGTTCAAAACCATCACCCCTTGTCCTGTCACAACAGGCCCTGCTACAAAGTTTGCCTTCATCTTTCTTATAGGACCCCTTTCAATACTGAAAGGCCATAATAAGGTCTCCCTTTTTCTCTCTACCTCTATTCTAAAAGGAATATGGAGTATTATATTTCAGTTGGAAGGGACCTACAAGAATCAGCTAGTCCAACTGCCTGACCACTTCAGGGCTGACCAAAAGTTAAAGCATGCCATTAAGGGCATTGTCCAAATGCCTCTTAACCACTGACAGGCTTGGGGCATCGACCACCTCCTGTTTTGATTCTCTCTCATCATCCCAATTGCCATTTTCCCTTTGGAAAAGTCAAGCACAGTCCTGTGTGCTGGGCACCGAGTCTCTAATTTCATCAGATAACAGCAAATAAGAACCAACTCCAAGGACTGCTGGAGAGAACTGTGTGTGGAACATGCACCTTGCCTGGGAGTAATCCTCTGTCTCATCTTCTAGGTGGCAGCAGGCTTGCAGGTTGAACTGGAGATAGAAATTTTTGCCATGGTAATTGGAGGGCAAGATACTGGTGGCCTTGAAGAAGTTTCCCATGATATTGAAATATTAACAGAAACAGAGACTCTTCTCCTGCCTGTGAGAGCAAATATCCTTTGTGGTCTTACTTCCCACCCACACACACCTTCAAGCACCAACCCTGGGGACTGTCTGGCTGTCAGGAGCATTAACCATCATTTCCAGTGCAGGCTGCTGAGGTAGGAAGCTTTACTGTCCTTTTCTGAAACACACAAATGGGTGTTTTAAAAAGCACAACAAATGAACAATTTAAGATGCTGACATCAAAAGCAATTTACATCAGAGCAAGGTTTTGAAAAGTGGGGAAATGAAGAATGATAAGCTCAGAAATATGCAGCTTTTAAAAAATAAATGAAAATAATAGGAAATCTTTCCCACTACCTCCAATGGAAATCCTTTATAACATTTCTGAACCTATGGTAGCATCTGATGGGGTACAGCCTCATGAGCAACAAAAATCACATCATCCTGGATACTTAAACAGACAAATGAGACAATCCCTGTGTCAGCAGATGTGCACGAGTGCTGTCAGAAATCAGCCTGGTGTGGGTTCAGTGGGCTTTTCAGTTGTTTAACTGGGGACAGAGGTAGAGTGAAAGAAAACCTCAAAGTCAAAAACTATTCTTTCTTTCCCTTGTGCTCCAGAGACTGTTATTTTTTTTAGATAAAATTACACGCTCATTTTTTAAGGGCAAGTTTAGAAGAAAGGGTGATTAAAAGTCTAACAGAATTTCAATTTTACACTTAAAAGCCTGGGAGAAGAGGTCTTCTGGAAACCTAGAAAATAAATAGCAGGCAAGGTGCATCCAAATGCACCAGAACCTCCATTCCTGATAGAGGCAACTAGTACCAGAGGAAGGAGAACTTTAAAGTCCTCTGAGACTGACCAGAGTACTAGCTCTATTGCAACAGCAACTCCATTGAGGCTTTACACGCTCTGGAAGTCACACTGAAACTCCCTAAATTTTCTTCACAGTGATCCAAAGAAGTCTTTCATGCCCATTATTGTGGAGCTGAGCTAGACAGCTATAGTGGCATAGCAGCAAAACCAGCTCCTGCTCTGTTGCCTCACCCAGTCCTCACACACACAGTTGCAGACCAGCCTCCAAAACACGTGGCCTTCCCCAGTATTTTACCTGGTCTTTAATCTTTGAGCTGAGGGCAGTAGTTCAGATTCGAGTTGTTTCACAGCCTTATTTCCCGAATTCATTCCAGTCTTCACACGTGTTCTCTCAGTTACGTAAGCGTACAGAAATGGTTAGATCCTTGACACGATGTTCCACCTGTGCTAACCCATGACATTTATGAGCACCGCCCTCAGGGATACCCCCAGGGTGGGATGGCAGCGACAGTCCACACAGTTTCTACAAGCCCCAAACCTCGGTTCCGGATTACACTCCCCCGAAAGCTTCCTAGCTAATGTAAGTACTGGATGGATGTAGTGATGCCAGACATACTTGAAGTACAGTTGTTTTACTTCCTCTTGGCTTCTGATCCACACTAACAAACCTCATGCAACTGACAAAAGTGATGTCATCACACAGACACAACTACCTGAGACAAGAAAAGGGAAGCACTGGATGATGTTAGCCAAAGGACTTGCTGCAAGAGATTTACAGCTCAGCTCAGTGGAGGCAATAACAGCAGAGCCTCCCCAGTCCTGTCCCAAATCCTTCACTTAACTGTCTTCTACATTAAACAAGTCATTGAGTCTCCTGGCAGCAGGAGGCTGGATTTATTGCAGTTAAGCCCTAATAAATCAGCCTCTCTTTAAGACTCTTCACTTTCTAAAACCACATGTTACTGCTGGCCCTTTGACACTGACAGCACGACCACTATGGGACAGGAGTCTTACAGACAGACAGGGTGACCTTAACAGGACGAGTTCAAGCACACACAACCCTCTGCACACGTTGTTTCATACAGCACAATTCTTTAACCCTAGAGAATCAGACTGTTTTGAGAATGGATAAGTTTTCCCTGCCAACCCAAAAGCTCCAGTGGAAACTTCTCCTCAAACCACCAGCCAATGTGTGTAACATTAGGCTGGTGTTTCACATCACCCTTATCAACTCAGGTGCTCTACACTACAATCGATGGTGACAGCTCATAAACAGCAACCCTATGGATGTTTCTTCTCTCCTCAGTTCATGAGTCCCCATTTGCCTCATATGTGTAACACTGACATAATCTTTTTCTTTCAACTTTAACATCTGCTAAGTCTGCCATGTTATCTAACAAGTCACTAAAGAAATCCCAGCTGTATCTCATTTCCTCTCCTCTGGAAAAAAAAAAAGAAAAAAGGAAAAAAGTGACCACATCAGTCAGTTCTCAAAAGAAATTTCACAGACAGACATGCACCTCTGAGCGCTGCATCTGCTCTAGCACTGCCCAGAGAACATCAAACAGAGCCTTTCCCCCCTGCCCTGTTTAAACATCTTCTTCCCTTTACTAGTGTGACATTTTACCCTCAAAGTAACATGCAGTTATAGTCTAGAAGAACAGCAAATTTAACACCTTCCAGCTTAGGGGCTTACAACTTGGAACCCATCAGTGAAAGCAATTTAAACAAATTTCTCTCAGTTCATATTGAAGAGAAGTACTTAGCCAGTCAGTTCAGATTTCACTGAGATACCCCCAACCCAACCATAATTCTGATCACTGTCATCTCCCATTAAAAGCTCCAAGCAGAAAGAAACTAACTGCATGGTATTCTCCTCCCACATAACTGATCTTTTGCCATCACCGCAGCCAAATCTCCCTTCTGACAAAATCTTTTTGTGAATTGATTGAGATCTCCTACTGAAGCTGGTTGCAGCTACCCTGTGCTACCCAAGCATCTGTACCAAATGGCTCTTGAAACATTCCATCCCACACCATCTCCTGGATTCAAAACCATACCCATCTCAAACAGATCAAGGAACTCTGAAGTGGTTGCTTTAATGTTGCAAAACATGAAACACTGGCACTTCTGTGTTTGGTTAAAGTCTGTTCAGCCATCAACACTAGAAATAGTTAAGTCTTTGCAGAGGCACTGTGACAATTTTTTAAGTTCATATCCCCTTTCCCAGGTGGTTTGTGCCACAGCAAATGATTCTCTCTATTGAGATCTAGACACTTCCCTGCAGTATCAGCCTTGATCACAGATTTGCCACACTGCCTCCTAGACAACAAGCAAAAAACCATCGATGAAGCATCACCTGACCAAACCAATCATATCTTGTATTTTCTTACTGATTTCTCATTTATATCTAAACCAGATCACATAGATTCTCTTAATGCATTCAACATTAAACACTGCACAGGAAGTTGCTCATGAAAGCTTTCAATATTCCTAACTAGACTGTCCTGAACTCACAGTCACAATTTTTATGCCACTCAAATTTGTGAAATAAAAAGCAAATACTTAACCTAGTTGAAGCCCATATGAGAACCCTTTCTCCTGTTGTTCCTTTCCAACAGCAAGAGTAGAGGCCAGTTCTACTGGCCGGGCTGTAGCAATCACAGTGCTCATGCAACACTTCCAAAAAATCTGGATGTGATTACTGGGTTTGCTTCAACAACTACACAAAGGTAGAATTGGGGTTTGGGCTTGTTTGGTTTTTTTCTTCATTCATGTTAATTTTCTCCCCTGCTTCACTACAGGTCAGAGCCCTAGAAGATGAAGATCATCAATACTGAAATATC
The DNA here is from genome assembly GCA_024611175.1 of Megaceryle torquata. Taxonomy (NCBI): domain Eukaryota; kingdom Metazoa; phylum Chordata; class Aves; order Coraciiformes; family Cerylidae; genus Megaceryle; species Megaceryle torquata. The sequence continues at coordinate 76,238 of JANIJG010017232.1, forward strand.
TTGAGTGTTAGTGCAGCATTACGGAAACATCCCTATGTAGGCTTTTAATCAGATTAACGTGAATAAATGTTTTGTCTGTTTCATGTTCAATGGGAAATGTGGTCCAAAAGTTGCACGGTCTTCTGACGTGGCTGTCTGAAATGCAAACAATGGAAAGATTACTGTATTTCAACCCGTGTTTGATACTCCGCACTTCAGAAGACTGCCAAATGGCTCCTTAGAGGTTTTTAAAAGGGGTTAGGTTTCTATAACCTGTGCTGAGGCACCTGAAAACTTTCAAGTACTGAGCATGCAGCAGGTTTCACTGAAGTAAACTGTGATTCTTCAAGAAAGAGCTGCTATCTGCTCTGGTCTAATTCTTACATTTGTTTGCTTTCAGAATCATAGGCTCAGCTTTTTGTGTGTTCACCTACCCTTAGCTGTAGACACCAGATTGGGATTCTGAGCGCAGTTACATTTAAGCAGAATCCTTGCCTCTCATATGCTCTTGTTCACTATCAGACATGATCATCTTCAAATGCTCACCTGCACATCTCTCTTCATAGTGGAAGACTGAGCCTTTTTCCCTGTTTGTTCCTATTTATGCAGCAAGTCACTAGAAGAAACGTCTCAGTCTCTTTGTGAAGCACCATATTTATATATGCAAGTGCAGTTCTGCTTTCTTTTTACGAATTCATTTCCAACAAGATGCTTTCCTGGGCTTCATCCTTTTTCCAGCATGTAGCATCCTGAGAGCTGGGGAATTTTCTTTGATAGATGCAGGACTTGTTTTCTCAATGCTCTAGTGACCAAGAATCCCCCGATCGGGGATTAAGTAACAGCTTTCACCAGCACAAAATATCAATGCCAGTCTCTCATCAATGCCATGCTCCCATCCATACTGTTCAAGTTGGCCCTGTATTTGCAAGCACTTTCCTGCTCAGAATCCAGGAAGTTTCACCTAAGGGGCAAGTTGAGGTACCAAGGATATCATTATTCTGGTATATCGGTGGACTGCTGGCACAGGGCAGACCTCTTCCATGTAAAGCACCTGTTGAGCAACCTCAGTAGCCACCCCACTTACTGCACTGTTGTTTTCCACTGCCCCACCAGACATGACCATTTGTCCACTGGCTCTTGTGAGTCAGATTTGCCCAATTAACCAAAGCTGGGAGCCAGCTCAGGAAGGTGCTGAAACATACCCACCTGTGGACATTATTTAAGCCTACCCACAGATGAGGGAACACCGTGAGAAGCAATGGCAAACTTGACTTGGGATTGTCCAGTGCCAAAGATTTTCCAATGACTCTGCTGGTTTCTGCCCTGATGCTTTTCAGTTTTCTGCAGATGCAGCCAACAGTCCTACATCAGTCCCCTTGGGAGTGCATTCCAAGGCAAACCACTGTTGCCAGTACAGACTGGTTGTAAGTGATACAAATCAGAGAACCAAAGGGAAAGTTCAGTGGGGAAGCCTATGTCAGCACCTATGGAATGGACTTCCCACCACCTCAGACACTTTTTTCCCCCCCATGATTATTCCCAAATCCCAATGACAGCAGAGACAAAGGTAAAGGAATTTCCCCTCTTCCAACTTAGATCAAAGGAGACACCTGTCATCATCATGAGAAGATGACTCTGCATCCCAAGTTACTCTTATATACCACCATCTATATCTTTGTCATCAGTCCCTGAGTTCACATGCACTTATGGCCATGTCTTTCTCCCAGGCCTCCCCAGAGGATCATCAAACACCAGCTCCTTACACAGATGCCATAATATTAATCTATCTGGCATTAATGTAGAGAGCACAGCACGCAGAGGTATACAGTCAGCCTTCCCCTTCTGGTATCTCTCTCCTCAGTCATCCCTGCTGAAGGTGCACTGCAGTGTCACAAGCCGTGCCTGCATTTGTAACACCTTCCTTTCTTTGTTTTCACAGCAATCTAGCCCAATTCAGCAGCAGCTGACATGGATACAAGAGGTTTCCAACACAATTCAGCAGCCTACAGTGCCCTTCTCTCCCTCCCACTGCAGTAATCCCTCTTTTAAGGATCTTCTTTGGGAGAAGTAAAAGAATAGGATAGACTAAGATGGGATAGGATAGAGGCAATGTCTGAGGGGAGCTGTTAGATCACAAGTTTCATCCACCTCTAAGAAAACGGAAATTTACAGAGGCACCCAGAAACAACTGGCAGAGCTGCATGAAGATTGGCATGTCCATGAAGATCTGAGACCCATCTCCTGGAACTGGAGGGTGAAGTGCCACTGTAAGAAGCGAGCGAACCATCAGCCCTCTGATAAAGTTATTTAGTAAATAACAAAAAAATCAAAACCAACAGCTATTCTAAGAGGTGTGGTTTTTACACCCGAGGTGCTGCCAAAAGACTGACCAACTGAACTGTCTGCCTGGTGTGTAGCTGCCAGTGATCACAGGATGTCAGGGACTGGAAGGGACCTTGGAGATCTTCAAGTCCCAACCCCCCTGCCAGAGCAGGACCATAGAATCCAGCACAGGTTACACAGGAACGCAGCCAGGCAGGCTGATAGAGAACCTAACTCAAAGACAGTAGTCAGTAACAACTGTGATGCAATTCAAAATCCATCTGAAGCTCAAGTTAGAAAGAAGTCCAGCAAGTACCCGAGTCAGACCGAGGAGTCCAACCATCAAAGTACCCAGAAGCAGTCCCACCACACCCTCCAAACCTGTGATTACCATGACAGCATGTACCACAACTAACAACTTACCAACAGCAGCAGACACTTGCTCACTTTATCCTGCCCCACTGCAAAAATAAATCATTTTCTTTGATTTCTTTGCAACAATTCAGTGCAATTTGTAACAACTGGAGCAAGTACAATGCAAGCAGCTCACGCTTCTCAGTGCTCAGTGTGCCAGCTCTACAGAACAGCACAAACCCAGGTGGCAGCCCTTTCATTTGCTCCCACAGACTTTATTCTCTGGAAAAAAAAGGGTCCTTGGAGAACAAACACGCAGGGCAAGGCAGCTGAGGTTTTACTAGAGAATACCAGAAGACTCCATGAACAAAGCTGTCTCAAAGCATACATAAATATGCCTTTATTGCAGTGCAGCCATGTTTTCACCTGTCCCACTAAAAAAAAAAGAGTGGCTGTAGACCAAGATCTCTCACTTTGGCAGAAGACACACAGCTTTGCCCAGAGGCTCTAAGACCAGACACAAACCACCAGCAGGTGTCAAAACAGCCTCAAATCTTGTCAGCTGCCTCCCCTGGACAGGGCATGGTCTCACCAGCAGTCCATGTGCTGTATTCACTGCACTGAGTTAACACTGCCAGAATAAGCTGTTCTCTTCCACAGGAGAAATCAACTCCATTTCTAACAGGCATTCTGCTGGAGCTGAAGCAGGTACCTCTGACAGCCACCTCAGAAATAGTTCAAATGCCTATTATATTTGCAGCAGACTACAGAGGGTTCATCTCAGGGACAACCATTCTGAGTTGGGGTTATATGCCGAGTTATAGCACATGGGGAGGGGGCAGACTTCGTCCCAGTCAGTCACCAGACATCATCACAGATGTTCAGTCACAAGAACGCTTCCATGGTCGGCACTGAGGTTACGTGACACCATCCAGGTGCTCATGGTCTTGGACAGCAAATGCTAGAGCACTGCCAGAATCATCTTCTCTTTCTTTTTCCTCTTCCTCTTCTTCTCCTCAAAACGGTCAGTGGCATCAGCAAAAAATGTCACCTCATCCTTGGCCTCAATCTCCCTCTTCAGGTACTGGAGCCCTGCCATGTTGAATCCCAGCACATCCTGTAGAGAGACAGACCAGCATCACACTGTTGGGCACATCTCAAACTCGTTAGGGGGCAGAGGGTCCTGCACTGCCTGCCCCCTACTAAGAAATGGTGAAAGCAAGAAAATCCACAGATGTAAATAAAGCAACATTATTTAAATGTAAAGAAATTATTTACCTCCAATGTATTTAGAAAGTAGTGAGCCAAAGCCCAAAAGCATACATCAAAGAAAACCAAGAGTAAATGAAGAAGGAAGCAAGAGCACAAGGACAAGGCAGCCTATTTCCACAGGAGGAACAGGCCCACACACCCAACCAACCTTCCCACTGGACACCACAGACAACACAAACTCCTGGACACCAGCCCATCACGTTATTCCAGGTCTTGGAAAAGTGGAGGGTGCAACACTCACCCTGGCCTCACTGACTCTGGAGATGGTGGTTTTCTTCAGATTTTGTATCACTGTCACCAGCATTTGGTTGCTTGTGATCTGCCCAAAATGTATCCTGGGAACAAAACAGACGGTGATGTATTGCAGCACTGTTCTTAGAAACATCCGAGAGCCCCTCTCCTGAGCCTCTGGACATTCTGGACATAGGATTTTTCTTAAAGTAGGCCTTCCAGACCTGCCTCATCTAACAAGCATGGGCAGAATTATCTGGAAAAAGCTATTTTCTGAAGCTTCTTATTAACACTTCGGGGTTCAAGTGGAAGGTCTTTCTGAGGCACTCTCTGAGGTTAGGGGCTCGACCATGACTGTGCCAGTCAGCAGTGCCATTTCAGCCTGCATGAAGAATCTTTCGTACCATTGAGACCTGGGGAAGCAGGACCAGCAACCCCATCTTGGCACACCAACACTCCACCTCTGATCAGTCAACTTCCACACACCATTCACTGTGGGCTGCAGTGATCCCTTTATCTCCTGCAGAGACCACATCCTTATTCCCAATGACACTCCCTGAGAGCTTCAGACTCAGAGACGTATAAGAAAGACCAAATCTTCACAGAATCAGAACATCGTTGGAAGGGACATCTAGGTTTGATCTAGTCCAAACCCCCCACCAAAGCAGGTTCACCTATAGCAGGTTGCACAGGAACATGCCCAGGCAAGTTTTGAAAGTCTCCAGAGAAGGAGACTCCACAACCTCCCTGGACAGATTGTTCTAGGGCTTTGTCACCTTCACAGTAAACAAGTTTTTCCTCATATTTAGATGGAACCTCCTGTGTTCCAACTTGTGCCTGTTGCCCCTTGTCTTGTCACTGGGCACCACTGAAAAGAGTCCAGCTCCATCCTCCTTGCACCCAGTCTTTAGATGTTTACAGACATTGATAAGGTCTCCTCTCGGTATTCTCTAGGCTAGGTAGTCCCAGCTCTCTCAGCCTTTCCTTGTAAGAGAGATCCTCCAGTCCCCCAGTCTTCATTGCCCTCTGATGGACTCTCTCCAGTAGTTCCTGTCTTTCTTAAACTGGGAACCCAGAACTGGACACAGTATTCCAGATGTGGCCTCATCAGGGCAGAAAAGAGAGGGAGAAAAACCTCCTCTGATCTACTGGCCACACTCTTCTAAACATACCCCAGGATACCATTGACCTTCTTGGCCACAAGGGCACACTGTTGGCTCATGGAGTCCAACACTCTTATGCTGCATTTGTTCACAGCAAGCAACATCATCTTTGCAGCTGCAGGAAACGGGGTATATTCCCCATCTCTCTGCTGTCCCAGAGCCCTGGCTCACAGCACAGGAGCAAGAAGGACTCTGTTCATGTAACTGGCACAAAGTGAGTCCATGACACGCACCAGGACAAGGGGCCCAGAGGAACGGTCAGGGTCACTCCTGACCAGAGCTCTGTTAGGGCTTCCTCAGGTCCAGGTTCTGGACTGCAATAGCAACTAAATGAAGATGAGCAGATCCCTCTGAACAGATGAAGGACTCACTTGAGCAGGAAGAGGAGAGCTCGGCACAGGAGTTCAACATCTGAACCCAGGTGAATATATTCATTGAAGAGTCTGAGCAGGTCAGGGACATAGGAGAAGGGCAGCACCAGGAGAGACTCTTCCAGCTCACTGAGGAGAAAGCAAAGGGACAGAAGCATTAGTCTCAGCCACTGCACTGCTACAGATGAGCAGGGAAACACTTCTGTATAGGTAGGTTCCAGTCCAAAAGCTGTGCTAAGCATTCATCGCTGCTGGTTTGCGACTCCCCACAAAGCACAGACTACAGCCCAAACCAGCAGACATCTTCTAGTGCAGGGAGCAGGCACACAATCTGCCCTCCCCAGCATCCCCAAGCTGATCTCCCCATACGTGTGCATCTCCAAGAAGCCAAACCACACAGACCAGCTCCATCCCCACTCCCTGTGGAAGGAACAATTTCCATTCCCTAATTCCACACATGCTCCGAAAAAAGGCTTCCAGAGACAGTAACTCCAGACTCTTTAGCATGGCCCACACACAGCAGGAGACCATCCCAGGACCCCAGCAATCCAATATTTGGTAAGAAACCTGTTTAGCAATAAGGCTCTTGGGACTCACCTCGACTTGACCTTCTTGAAAACTTCTAGCACGTATGCAGAAGGCTGTAACAGAGGAAAGACACCAGCTCTGCATATCAAGAAATATTCCAGGACAATTGTGTGCCCTAAGGTCCATTTCACCCAATTAAAAGCACACAATCACATCCTGTGAGACAGACAGATCTATCTGAATATAACAAAGAGGGAAAACCCCTTTCAGCTTCAATTAGCTGTCAGTCTGAAAAGTTCCTCCTCGCCATAAACACAAACCCAGTCTTCTCAGGATACTCTAAACTGGTGAAGAATATTGCAAAAAATCTGATTTCTATTCAGACAGCTAAACAAACTCATATTCAGTTCAATGGATCCTGAATGAACTGAATAAAAACCTGGTGAAACAGACAAATTGCACATATAAAACCTTACACAAACTCATCTCCCAAAGACTTAATTCCTGCTACTCCTGTTTATCTGCAGAAAGTGTCTGGCAGATGCAGAGCACAGCTGGGAATTGCCAGAAAAGTTCTAACAACTAAATCGTAGGATTTCACTCACTTCCATTCAGTCTATTCAACTTATAATTCAATACATCTATAATCATTGAGGAAGGGACAGAAGGGCTCTTGTAAAGAGATTACAGGTGGTTAGAAGGAAGGCAAAAGGCTGTTCTGGCATTGACACCTAGTCTTCAGAAAAGGAAAGAATGAAAAAGAAGGGTCTTCCCAAGAGTAATTAAAAATTCAACCTAGGAGTATTTATTGGAATAAACAGGGAAACCCAAAACTAATCTACTCTGAGTAGGGGATTTTTATTTCTCAATGAAATGAAGGTAAGTGACTGTCCATGCACAAAGTACTTCTGTTCATCATCTTACACATTAAATGCTCATCATGGTCAGTTCACCATAGAATCATTAGGGTTGGAAAGGACCTCTAGGATCATCGAGTCCAACCTTCATCCTAACATCTCTCTATCCATTA
>JANIJG010017232.1:83587-107038 GCA_024611175.1 Megaceryle torquata
AAGGGCCTCTAGGGTCATCGAGTCCAACCTTCACCCTAACATCTCTCTATCCACTAGACCATGGCCTCAAGTGCTACATCCACTCGTTTTTTAAACACATCCAGGGATGGTGACTCCACCACCTCCCTGGTCAGCCTGTTCCAATGTTCAACCACTGTCTCGGTGAAGAATTTCTTCCTAATATCCAATCTAAACCTCCCCTGACACAACTTTCCTCTCATTTTATCATTGGTAATTTGGGAGAAGAGACCAACAGCAGCCTCACTACAACCTCCTTTTAGGTAGCTGTAGAGAGTAATGAGGTCTCCCCCATGTAACAGGGCATGTCATAACTTGCAGATACATTTTTATCCTAGCACTTGGACTAGCACCTTCTTCAAAGAATTGGAAAGCCTCTAACACAAGAAGAGCATGGACCTGTTGGAGCAGGTCCAGAAGGGCCACAAAGATGACCAGAGCGCTGGAACACTTCTATGAGGACAGGCTGAGAGAGCTGGGGTTGTTCAGCCTGAGAATGGTCTGAGGAGACCTTATTGTGGCCTTCCAGTACCTGGAAGGGGGTCCACAAGAAAGCTGGGGAGGGACTTTTTACAAGGACTTGTAGTGACAGGACAAGGTGTAATAGCTTCAAACTGGAAGAGGGTACATTTAGATTAGAAATTAGGAAGAAGTTCTTCACTCAGAGTGGTGAAGCACTGGCACAGGTTGCCCAGAGAAGTGGTCGATGCCCCACACCTGGAAACATTCAAGGTTGGACTGGACTCTGAGCAACCTGATGTAGCTGAAGATGTCCCTGCTCACTGCAGGGGGTTGGACTAGATGATCCTTAAAGGTCCCTTCCAACACAAACCATTCTAAGATTCTATGAAATGCCCTTCCCTGTGCTCAATCAAACATGACCCTTCTCCAGAGAAGCTGCTAGCTACTAAGCCAGAAGATTTCATTCTCCCCTGTTCAATCTATTCAACTTGCAATTAAATACACCTATATTCAGAGGAAGGGAGAAAATGGCTCCAGCTAAGTGCTTACTGACGTCCCCCAGTGACACGGGTTCTCCATTACACATTCCAGTGCACGCTCGGGTATTTTGTGCAAGATGACACAGCTCCTCTAGAATAGCCCATAACATGGCAACTGCACCCCCCTAGCAGCAGGAGGGCATACCCTTAGGCACAGGAAAGGTTTGAGCTGGCTTCCCCCTATCTTGAAGGATACTGTAAACTGCTGGTTCATTATAAGGTCATGGCTACCACCAGGGTTTAGTCCTGATGGGGTTAAAATTTTGTAACACACATGCAAGATATAAAAAAAAGAACCCAACCCCAAACAAAGAACCCAACCCGTGTTCATTTTGCACAAGGAAAAATGATGGGGTTCCATTTCAAGTTGAACCCAAGTAGCCCAGCTCCTCCACAGCAGTGTTTTGGCTCTGCCAGCATATCAACCAGCCTCACTCCAGCTGAGAATGGCCCACAACCTGTGGCCTGGGCATTCCACTTACTGTAATATTTCCATAGGCACGGAGGATGGGATTGACAGGAAAGGGAACCTGGAGACACAGAATGGGTCAGAATGAGGCAGGTGTGTGTGTAACAAGTGCACATGGACAGAGAAATCTTAACCCACAGTAGAAGGGAGCTTTTATTGAGTGTCTTCCTGCAATTCCCACGCTGCTACCCTCCCTAGAATGCTGCTGAAGGCTTCATTTGCAGCCACTAGACAATCTCAGATGTATATGACTAACTCAAACGTGTATGAGTTTTCTTCCACTCCTTAACTGTCACTTTTCCCTTTTATTTCACAGCCCCTGAGATTTAGCAGGCAGTGCTCAGATGAAAGCAGAGAACATGCTTTGGGATCATTTACAGCAGCATGGTCTCCCAGGGAGAAAACATACATCTTACTGTAACTTTAAGCATAAAGATCATTGCAAAGTACACGTGACCAACCAAGCCCCAGAACACAGTGCCATTTTGTTCTCCAAAAGCTTTCAGCAAATCTCTTACAGTTTCCAACTGCCCTGATTTTATCTGCACACCGAGCCCTTCCCCCTGAGCTGAAAGGACACACGCACACACCTTTGGATTGGTAAATTTCTCGGTCTCTTACCTCTTTTCCTGTAGCTTTGCATATGGCCTCACGTTCCTTTAGTTTTGCCATCTCTTCTCTGTACAGCTCGATAGCTTCCATGATCTGCTCAGTCTGCGTGGCACAAGAACGACGCATAAGTGACACCAGACAAGCTGAAGGAGAACCCAAGTCCAACAGGACAAAGGAAGGTGGAAGCAGAGGGGCCGACATGGAGGATCACAAGACATTTCATCATAAAAATAACCTCTACTCCAGGCTGCACCACTACCCTGAGCACATCAGTCATGTCCTGAAGAAGTCAAATACCACCCACACTCCCCCCACTGCCTAGGGTGTTGTCTGTTTGCAGCTTCAGTTGTTGCCTTGACATTGACCCTCAGTAAGCAGCACCCCTTTGGGGCACAAGCCATAGTCTGGTCATTTTTACTACTCAGATTAAGGACTTCTTCTGCATTTACAAGAGCACCAGACTGCTGAAATCTATGGCCATGAAATTACCCACCCCCACACCCTCCTGTTCACTTCCCACCTCAGGCGTTGCAACATATTTCCACCAGCAGATGCCCATGGGACTGGGCAGCCCTTTGTGGAGAAGCCTTATGCCTTGAGAACATCCCGGCTGCCTAAGCGAACATCCTGGCTGCTTCGGCCTCCTTTGGGCTCCAAACCCCAAGTGGCAAGAGCAGCTCCATCTGTCCCCCATGTGACAGGCAGAGCAAGATGCAGCTACAGGAACCTCACACCTCATTCCAGTTCCCTGGAGAGATCTCGGGAGTAGATAATTCCTGGTGCAGTCATACCCACTGGCCACGGAGCAGAGGCAATCTGACCTTATGTGGCAGCACAGGTTACTCCTTTTCAAACTGATGCTCTGACCCCGTGACAGTCCCCCTCCTTGAGAGGTGATAAGGCACAAAGCAGCGCTGGCAGGCCCACACATTCTTACCGCTTTGATGGTTTCAATGGTCTTCTTTCCTGCCAGTCCTGTCTCTCCTTGCGTCTCCCCAGCCACCTACAAAACACAGAGTTTGCAGCTCCTTCCTTCTGCAGCAGAGTGCTGGATACATGCAGGCACTCCCTGCATCCTATCACAGTCCATACTAAAAGAAAACATCAGCTCCATTCCCTACTGAGCTCTGAGCTCTGGGAGGTGGGTAAACACAGCTCTTTTCTGCCAAACAAGATTGATCATTGTCAGAACGATCAGCAGCACAACCCAAGCATCTCAGCAAGGAGAACTGGGCGTCCTGCACTACATGGACCTGGGTGCAGCTGTCAGAAGGCAGCCCAGCCTTGGTACAAAGCTGGTGGGCACCTGAAGTGGGGAGACAGGAAGGACAATGGCACAGCAAGGGGTCAGCATCCACAGCTACCGTGTAGCAGTTTGGCCAGCTCCACACACTCTCCTGAAGTTGTTTGGAGGAAGTACCAGTCAACAGGATCATGGGGCAGCTGCTTTTTTAGCAGCACCTCCCCCCCTGCACCTCCTCCTCAAAGCAAGACTATTATTAGTCCTCCCTGACACCTCTTCTCTGCCTCTTACAGAAACAGTTACTCCAGACTTTGTACAGTCAGACACACACTCGGTGCAACTTACCACAGGCTGCTCTTCCTTTGCCACACTCTCTTCATATTCAGCTTCTCGTTCCTACAGCGGGTGAGAGCACAACAAATTAAAACAGGCAGCAAGCAAGGGTAGAAATTCCTTCCCAGACTGGTTAAGCAATGGAGCCTGCAGCTTTATGCAGCCCATTGCAAAACCAGGACAGATCAGCAGAGATCAACAATGCCAGAGCAAAATTCCCACTTGTCATTCCTGGTCTCCCAACAAAGAACTCTGGAATGTCCCAGACAGAAAGAAATAAATGTCTCTGCTGTGGGTGCAGAAACAGCCCTTAGACAGCCCACAAAGCTGAGACAGAGACAACAGCAATTCAGCACCAGACCTTCCACTTGGTGCACTCCACGGAAGAAACAAGCCTAGAAAAGTCCCAAGGTTGCCCTAGCTTCCAAGAAGAGCCTTCTGCCTGGTGCCTCTCACATGAATAGGGCCCCATCAGTGTGTAATTCTCTACCACTATATTCATGTCCACCTCATTGTTACTCAAACTTGATCCAAAACACTTTTCTGTCATCTGGAAAAGAAAGTGTCCACGTCTCTCCTTTTACCACCATCATCCCTAGCACATCAACCACTGGGCATCAAGATGCTGCCTACGAATCATCTCAGCTCTCTGCAACAGCCTGGGACAAAAATAAAACAAAACACCACCAACATTCAGGGCAGGTTTCTCATCCACTCCTGCTTCTGCACATATTTCTACACCCTTCTCCCACTGTGGTTTGAGACCTACTTTAAGGACACAGACTCCTCTGAAGGATACAGTGAAAGGACAAGGGTTACAAATTGTTCTGAGGGCATTTCCAATTGGATACGTGAAACAAATACATCCACCAACCGCACCAGTGGTTTGGCACAGAAGTCAGGTGCTCAGACAGGAAAATCTCCCTTCTTGGAAACATTCATGTCTCTGACAAGCCTCTGAGCAGTCTGATACAGCTTTAAGGTTAACCTGCAGTGAGCAAGGGGTTGGACTAGAGACCCCCAGAGGCTCCTTCCTATTGAAATTCTTCTGTGAGTAAATGATTCCTCACAATATGTGGAGTAGAAGGGGCTTCTTCCGGCATCCCTGAGCTCTGGGACCTGCTACTGAGATAGAATGGACCTCTGATGGTTGGAAAAGAGGAAGCCAAGATGAATGGCACTGAACAGGAGCGGTGCTCTCCACCCCTCCACAACAGCCACCTGCTGAACTGCCTCCGAAGCACACAGGAGTTGAAAGGAGCACAAGAGAATAAGAGAAAGTCAAAGACTGTAGCAAACAGACCCACAGAAAACCACAGCTACAGAGGGAAGTCTGAGAAGCGAGAGGGAAGCAAAGCAGCGAGCGACTTTGCCAGGGATCTGCGATGCGGTACAGACGGACAGACTGCAACATCTGCACTGCTGTCCCAGACAGCTCAAGACAACAGTCCCATGACACAAAAAATGCCAGTCAACCCTGGGCACCTCAACACCAGATTGCAGTTAGCAATGAGCAAGTCTGACAAGTGTGGAGCCAGACTCTTCCACAGTGAAAAACAAGGAGGAATCTGCCCACTGGGGAGAAAACAGGTCTGGAAGTTGTCTTTGGCAGGAAGGATGCAACTCTCACCATCTCCCTCTCCTCCTCCAAAATAAGAGGCTCCCTCGTCCTTTCCCAGAGGCGCAAGGACTTGTCATGGGATGCAGACACGAGGTAGTCTCCATTGGGACTGATTGCCAAACACCACACCTCCTGGTGGTGCCCCTGCAGGGCAGACAAAAGAGGTAAGATGTGAATGCCACCCATGTCCCACCTCTGAGGGAAGCACTGCTCACGCAGGGACAACGCTTCTTTTCAACACTTTCCACAACTTCCTACCTCCAGAGTCTGGATATGTTCAAATTTGTCTGCATCCCACTGCTTGATCTTGCTGTCCTTTCCAGCTGTGAAGAACAGATGGGATTTTGCCACAAACTGCAGATACATCACACTGGAAGGGAAAAAGGCTCAAATTCACCCACTCAGCAAACACTGCAGAGCTCTCCCCACACAACACTGGACAAAAGGGTCACTGCTGGATCACAGCTCCTTGGAGATAAGATAGCCCACATCCCAGAGATGCTTCAGGATTTGACTGACCTGTCATCATGGGCAAAGAGAGAGCGGTGACAGTCCCCAAAATCCAAGCCCCAAATCTTCACGTTCCTGTCAGCAGAGCCAGTCGCAATTAGAGTCCCATCCTACAGAGCAACAGACAGGATGGTGCAGGTAGTTGGCTAGCAGCCCCATGAGGAATTGCTGAACTGATGACTATGGCAGATACCTGGCTCCCAAAGCATGCCCTCCTGATCCCTCCACCTCTTCTCACCAGGGTGGCCCATGCCCATAGTACCAGCACGGCACACTGACAGCACCATGGCTCTTTTCTGACTCTCTGCCAGCATTTAAGACCTTAGTTTTATCTTGTCATTATTGGCTTCCAATGAGCCTCATTACAAGGACACCTCAGAGGAAAATACTGGCCAAGAACGAACAGGCAGCTCCACCTCAGCACCTGCTCTCTGCTCCACTAACAAAGAATTCAGGCTCCTCTCACACAATTAGTGACTTTAGCAGAGAGCAGGCTGTACCTTTCAAGATGAGTGTAGGGAACCACCACAGCATTTTGCTTTCCACTTGTTCACAAAATGCCCTGGCCAGTTCTGTCATGACTGCTACTCTGTGATTCCTCTCAATGGGATAAGGAGGGGCTTGCTGTGTCCCATCAAGGACTGCAAAGTCAGGAGCAAGAAGGTGACAAGAAAGCATTATCCTCCAGGCCTTGCTGTCAGCAGAGGTTCTCACAGTCATCCATATCACCCACAGCCCTAATGATACTTACATAGGAGATGTCCATACACAGCACTGGCAGCTTGTGTCCATACAGAGAGAGGAAAAACTGAAACAGAAGAAAGGTGGCTCAGTTAGACGTGCTGGGTAGAGATGTGCAAAACTCTCAAGCTCCAGGCTAATTCTGCTCTGCCTCAGAAGCTTTCATTCTCATCAGGAACGCTGTTAGCAGCGGGGCTGTGACAGCAGAACTGACAGAGGGTGGAAGGACCCAAGCAAGCTGGGCTAACTCTGGTGCTAATCACCACTGCCTACAGAGTTTATCTGTTTCTCTTTGCCTCCCTGTCCGTTCTGCTCTGTCTCATGTCACCCTCTAACATTCAAGGGCTAATACACAGATCACAAAACTAGCTGCTCACAAGGAAGATTCTCCTTCCCCAGGCTTTGCCTCTGCCATGCCCTACTTAATGCCAGATGTAACAGCCACTGCTGTAAGGGTGGGCCCTTACAGTGCCTCGCAGCTCTGGAGTATCACCATACCCACAGGGTTTCAAGTGAACATTACCACCTGTGGGTTCACAACACTTTCCAGATGAAAAATGGATCTTCTCCTCAGTGTGGGCCAGCCATGGTTCTGTCAGGTATGGAAGCAAACAGGAACCCGACAGGGGCTACAGGGTCCCTCTTTTGATTCTTATTGGTGTCCCGCAATAAACAGACACTTTTTCCTGATCTTTCAGGCTACAATTACACACCTCCCTGCACAGCCTCATAGCCCATTTGGTCACACACCTTGAGTGTGTCAATGTAGAAGATCTTCACAGTGCAATCCAGCAAAGAGACAGCCAGCAGTTTCTGGTTGGGGCTGTACCGCACACAGAGAACGTCTTCATCCAGCTGCAAAACACGCACATGTTTCATGGAAAGCCTGGCACAACAGAGGAAAACACAGCTGTTATCCCAAAGAAACAAGCTGGAAAAAGATATGAATGCCACCCCCATGTTGTACCCTTGGAAAACAAGTTAATTCTAACACCCAGCATCTCATTCCTCCTTACAACTTGAACAAGACAGGACTAGAAATAAGCACGGCACCGCAGGCTGATGAACTTCACTGCTAAGCTTCCTGCTTAATGAACTGGAGGCCTATCCTGTGATTAGAAGCTAAACCCACACACAAGCAAGGGACCATAATGTGGCAAGTGTCCTTCCTCAGCTAAGCGTAGACCTTTCCAAAGCAGCACTGAGCTCACGCTCTTTTCCATGTGTTCCATGTTCACATCATGGGTGCTTCCTACAGTGCACAGCAAAGGCCAAAGCCTTTCAATGCCATCAATGACAATGAATACTGCAGATGAGTGTAGTCTAGAAAGGTTTCTCTTCTCACCTTTTCTGAACACTGCTCTCATCCTTCACAAGCTCAAACTCCCAGAACTTGACACATTTATCAGCACCTCCTGTCACAAAGCCACGCTGCAGGGAAAAACAGAAAAATACTGTGAAACCACAGAATGGTAGGGGTTGGAAGGGACCTCTGGAGACCATCTAGGCCAAGCCCCCTGCCAAAGTAGGGTCACCTAGAGCAGGCTGCACATGACTAGATGGGAGTTGACACTCTCACTGTTACTGGGTCACACACACCTTACCACCACCCACAAGCACAGCCTTAAAAAGGAAGAACAGTTCAACATTATCCCTTTTACACTGAGAACAAGGGTAAAATCCATCCCGTACATTTTAATCTCCTGGGTGAATGACTCTCAGGCTGGTCATTACTTGTTATGGTTTTGATTCCCCTGAAAAACATTTCAGCTTCTAGCACAACATGGCCATGTAAGAATAAGAAAGGCATACACATCAAACAAACAAACAAAAAAGTGGAAATTCATAGAAACCAGTAAGAACCTGAACTGTGGTAATGGAGAAAAACTGGTGCAAGAAGTAAGACACAGATTAATACAGCCAGGGTGGTTAGGCCAAATAGAATGAGTGTGTGCATGTAATATGGAAACACTGAGGAAAAAAACCCCAAACTAAAACAGTATTCTCAGTAGTACCAACCCATTTCTACAGGTATGGGAACAATTAAACAGCCATGCTCAGTAAACATGGTTCTGCAAATATTTCTCAGCTGCTGTGCTCAGGGAAAAACCACATCTCATAATCACATAAGACAGTAATGAAAAACTGCTCCAAAAACTCACAAGGCTGTCAAAAAGCAGCTACCTACATCAGTCATTTATAAACCAGATCCCCCGGATCCAAGACGGAGCAGAATCAGGTACTCTCTAAACTGTCAATGTCCATCCTCAGTAACTCTGGAAATACTGGGGCAGATCCAGGAAGAAACAAATGTAACACCGTAATTCAGACAGAATACACAAGAAGGGCTGGTAACTGTGAGCATGGTTATCAGAAGTAACAGGTAATTTCAGTTTCCAACAAAAAGTCAACTGATAATGGAGAAAAAAAAACTTATGGAAAATTAATCTGATGGAGAATGATCCTTGTCCTCAAGATTAAAGCTGTAGCTCATAATAGTAACAGTGCTGGTCATGCCTCTTGGTCTTGTGTTACATTTTCATTATAAAACTAGGATAAAACAGTTTAATAGAGCAGGTGTTGCATGGATAAAAGACCAGCTAAGAGGTTTCAAAGCTTAATTTTAAATGAGAAATACCTAATAACTTGACCCTATGCTGCTGACAGGCTTTATGGATTACTAAAAAATACAACTACTTTAACTATATCTGTATAATGTCAGATATATTCAATCTATCTGAAAAAAAGAGTACCCAAAGGGAACCAAAATATTCTATGTTAGGAAGCAAGGATGTATGAACCATGTGTACACCTTCTGCAAAGCAGTGCCCCAAAATGGGCTTTGAGGGACACAGTGGATTATTATCTGAATACACATTCTCACTGCACAACTATCACCAAATGAGCTAATGAAGTCCTTGGAAGGATTCAAAAAGCACTAACACATTTGGCACCGGTATAATTTTTATCACACAGTGCACCCAGATCCTGGGGCCACCAGAAAAAAAAAAAGAAAAAGAAAAAGGAAAAAGAAAAAAGACTACAGTAACTTTAAAAGTACCACAAGAAAAATGAAGAGAATGACCATCAGATAGATGGGGAAGGTGAGTTGGTCACTCAAGAAGAATGCAACAAAAAGAGAAAGCATCGCTGTGTTAGTCTGAGTCTTCTCAATAGTGCAGAATCTCAATGAGGTGATGAGGATGGCCCCACTCAGCCCAAAGACCCATTGACATATGCCACACAACTAGATATTTCATCAAGCTGTGAGTGTATCCACAGTTTAGAGTTCTTCGATACTACCAGCTGCATCCTCCACCTCCCAGGATGAGGGGTTCTCACACTCCCATCAGCACTGCAAACAGCCCAATAAGAAGGAGCTACATGAAAAGAAATGCACAGATCATGCTTTAAAGAGTGGCTGAGTTACCTGGTCTGGTGAAAGAGCAATGGACCACACTGCCCCATCATGAGCATCGAGTGTCTCCATCTGGCTCCCAGAAGCTAGGTCATACAGTTGCAGCTTCCCTGTCTGGAGACAAAGATACGTCTCAGAGGACAAATCAGCCCCTCTGACTTCATGACACACAACAGCTGCTAGGAGAAGAGAGAGCAGCCCTGCCACTTATGTCCCAAACAGCCAGCTTCATTAGATGGCTCAGACACAGATGGCTGAATTCCTGATCTCCACTGGGGACTTCCCAAAGCTCTCCCTAGCTGTCCAGCTCAAGCCACAAGAGCTACGTAAAAGAGCCTGGGAACAGAGCAGAACTGACTGCCAGAGAGGTTTTTACACCTAGAACAGTGCTCCAAATCAGGAGGTGCACTGCATTTTCTGTGAGGCTGCCTTAGTGACATTTTCAGAACTTACTTCCAGACCTGGAGAGTCTGGAATGCAGAAGGACACTATTTACCTTGGTGCCAACAATGACCTGCCGATCTCCTGGGACAAAGAGCGAGCAGAGCGCATACTCACAGTCCATCGTCCGGATGCACTGCAAGGTCGTTCTGTGGACAAAGGTAGAGCCCAAAACTTCCCATTACACACAGAATCTGGCCCACTGAGATGTGCCAGAGCAGACTCTGCCCATGGATGTCTTTTCACCTGGGACCAGAAGATACAGCACCACCATCCTACAACCCAAATGCTATCCAACATTACTGCTAAGATCATTTTTCATAAAAACATGCCATGGCCTATTGCTGTCATGAGCAAGGACAGAGCTCCTGTTCTCAAACAGCAACTCCTGTCATTCAGGAGAGGGAGGAGCACACTCAAAGCAAACAGAGCTTGGAATCAGCAGCGCTCAGGAGACCCTAGGACAGCACTCTAGATCAAACCAGTCTAATACTACATCCTTCAGAGAAGATTCCAAGAAACTCACACGTTCCCTAACTCTTAGTATATCTTATTAAAAATAAAAAGCAACAGCCAAGAACATCCAGTTTATACGACTGCTATGTACGAGCCCTTTGTGTTTAGAGACTTGTCTTTCCATACCTGCCACTAAACTTAGCCCCAGTGCTGCCTGACAGCATCTAACTCCATGAGTTAATCATGCAGCTTTAGTGTTATAGGTTCTCAACTTCCCTAATAAGGAAAGAAGACAAATAGTTTTCTATTTACTTCCTTTACTTCATTCACTTCTTTGTATTTCTTCATTTTCCCCTCTTCCTTATCACTGCCTCTCTGAACACAGCACACCCAAGTTCTGGGAGACTGGCACACCCAGGGCAGAGGGGACAGACACAACTGGGCTGCGTACCTGTTCCAAATCTTTACAGATTCCGCGGCTGCTGAGAGGATGGCAATGTTGTCAGAGCTGAAAGCCAATGTCCTGACATCACTGCGGTGGCCTCCAATGGTTATCTTGGATGCACGGACAGCCTGTGGGACTTGTGCAGACAGGTTCAGGTTGTACGACTCAATGATGTTGTTCTGGAGAAGCAGTACAATCTTCAGCTCTCCTTTTGGAGAGAGAATCAAGTCAAATGACCTGTTTGATTAGACAAAGTCAGAGCTGTATACAAGGACAAGAAAATGAAAATGTAGAAGGGATCGAATACCAAGAAAAACTGGTAAAGAGGAACATAGACAGAATGTACGTCACAAGCAAGTGCAAACTAAGCCACAGAGGTGTGCAAGAATGGGACCACTTGTGGAAGAGGTGTGAATGGACGGGAGATTATCATGGTAGGCCTCTCCCCAGCTCCAAGCTGAACAGATGTTCATAGAATCATAGAATGATTTAGGTTGGAAGGGACCTTTAAAGGTAATCTAGCACAACCACCCCTCTGGTGAGCAGGGACATCTTCAACTACATCAGGTTGTTCAGAGCCACATCAAACCTGACCTGGAATGTTTCCAGGGATGGGGCACCTACCACCTCTTCAGGCAACCTGAGCTAGGGTCTCACCACCCTCATCATAAAAAATTTCTTCCTTACATCTACCCTCTTTTAGTTTAAAGCCATTACCCTTTACCTTTGTCCTGTCACAACAGGCCATGCTAAAAAAAAAAAAAAAGCCAAACTGTCCCCATCTTTCTTATAGGCCACCCCAGAGCCTTCCTTTCTCCAGGCTGAACCCCAACCCTCTCAGCCTTTCTCCCTAGGAGAGGTGTTCCAGCCCTCTGATCAGTTTTGTGTCCCTCCTCTGCACCTGCTCCAACAGGTCCACATCTCTCCTCTGCTGAGAACTCCAGAGCTGGACACAGGACTCCAGGTGGGGTCTCAACAGGGAGTAGTAGAGGGAAAGAATCATCTCCCTTGACCTGCTGGCCATGTTTCTTTGAATGATGAGGGAGAAACTTCTTCCACCTGTCCCCTTATTGAGCTGTGTAGAGCTCTCTCCGGGTAGCTGCATAACTAGTGTAGCCTCTACAGCAGGGTTTTCACTCACTTGATTTTAGAAGAAGCTCTGATGTTAGTGACCTTCTGAATCTCCTCCTGCAGGCTCAGCTCCACAGCTCTTTCAGGCTCTTCTTCAGAGTTCTGTCTAGAAATGTCAGATAATGGAGGAGAGTCAAATAACCAAACACAGCCAACCCAAACTAACACAGAGACAGAGAATAACTCAAGGAAACCACTTAGCCTGCTGGAAACAACTGCCCTTCTTATCCAGCAGTGCTAGCTACCTTTAAGAACAGGGGGAGACAGTGAAATTCATGCTGGTATGCAGACTACTAAAGAGATAATCTGGAAATAGGAAAATACTGCTTACTTGGCTTTTTTCTTTGCTTTCTTCATTTTCTTTTCCAATTTCTTTTGGACTTCCTCTTCAGAAAGGACAGAGAACACTTCCAGAACAGCATCTGTTCCCTAGAGACAGAGCAAACAAAGTCAAAGACATGCAAAGCCCTGGCAGGCCCTTACAGAAACTAACAACCTCCTCTACTGCTCTGTAGCAACGCCATCTGTTACTTACATGGCAGGCCAAAATCTTGCCTGTTCGGTCTGTGGCAAGAGTAACTGTTCGGTCTCTCCCTTCCCGCATGATGGATCCAACTTTGCTGCATTTTACGAGGCGCTACAGGGAACAAAGGAGTAGTTTGAAAGGTCAAGTAATCTTCTCAAGCAAACTCAGAAAGATACTGGCAAGGGAAGTCAAGAGGAGAAGAGGAAATGAACCTACAGGGTCCAGGCAGGACAGCTAGCAAGGATAATCTAGGGACAAAGAAAAAGCATTTGTGTGAGCTACAGGCTTATCTCTTTACATTTTATTGCATTTTAGCTGAAAACAACAACTGCCAGTCTCAGTGGAAGAATAAGTATTGACAAACCACAGCCATTTAAGAAAAAGAGCTGAATTTTTATGCTACAAAGGTAGCACAGCTCAGCTTCTCTCAGAAAAGGCAGAGAAGGTGAGAACAAAGACTCTTAAATGGGTGGTTGAATGGGAGAGAAATGCCCTGGAGAGGAAGTTGGAAAAGTATTCAATCGGGTCAGGTATCTGCTGTTAACTACAAGCAGTCTGAAGCCTGAGCACGATCCCAGAAAGTTCCACCAGAAAGACAGAGTCAGTAATGTCTCCACCAGCAGTACAAGCAGAAAAGTCTTTCTGTCTCACGTGTGTGTCTCTCAGTGTCTGCCCAGTCTCACACCATATTTTGTTATGGTCAGCCAGTTAGTAACTATTTTATTCCCATGTTATTTCATGCTCTGCTGGTACTGTCAAACATTCACTAGCCCTTCCCAAACAGAAGGTAAAGAAAAAGCTTTCAGTGGAGAATAACACACATTATGTGTTATGGCACACATACTTCTGCTGATGTTTCTGCAGGTACATGAGGCAGCCACTGATGCTGAAGAAGATATTGTGAAGCAAGACAAGAATTACCATATTTTCCCTAAGAGGCTACATATGACACTTGGGGGATAAACCCAATACAGAGCAGCAGTGTGTGAGTGACTAAAACACCTACTGACTCTGCAAACAGCCCTATGCAAATGGGGCTAGAGACAGCATCCCACAAACAGCATGGAAAAGTGAGCTTACTTCCTCAGGATGCTCATCCAGCTCCAGGTTCTCATCCTCTTCAGGGTTTTCTTCTGCTCCAGGTGAAGACGCTTTGGTTTTCTTGGATTCTGGCTCATCAGGGTCTTTTACCTGTTCATAGACACACAAAAAAAATCCCATAAGGATTAAACCACAAGAGCTACAGTCTTCTGGTCTCTGTCTCACACTTCATATCCCTGGAAGACTAAGCAGCAAGAGTGTGCTACAACAAAGCAGTGTCCCACAGCATGTCTGGAGGCACCAAACACTCCATGCCTTTCCCTGATTAACATCCACCCACAAGACTGTCTTCTCCAGTCATAAGCCAGGAGGCAGGAAGATCTGTCACATTCTGGAAATCTTGCTCTGGAAGTGCTCACAGCTTCACTTGAAAGCTCTAAACACAGAAAACAGTAAAGTCTATCCCAAGAGCAGCTTCTGGACTCCTCAGACAGCAAAGATACTGCTTTGGCTCTGTTTCCCAGAATGGCAATCAGATTTAACATCTTCTAGTCCAAAGATAAGCAGCTGGGCAAGGCTGTGAGGGAACACCTTACCTCCTGGATGTAGGTGATATCCCACACCCTCAGTTCACTGTCAGCACTCCCAGTGATCAGACGCTTCTCTTCAGATATCAAAGCCATCCCCCAAACCTGTCCAGTGACATAAAGTGAACAATTAACTTATGGCTCCTTCAACTATCATAACAACATCAGAGCATCTTTAATTGATCTATTTTAACAGCAACCAAGAAGATACTAGATCTAGCCAGGACCTCCATCTGTACTGGAATCATCACCCACTCCATATTGGTGACAGCTCCTGGAAAGTTTGGAAGTTTCTAATTTGCTCATCCCTAAAGCCTAACGACAAGCAAAATGTATCACGGTGACAGTTTACAACTCCTGAGAGCAAGGAAAGTACAAAGCAAGGCATGATATGCAACCCAAAGTCCCTCCACCTCAACAGCTCCCCACACATCCTCTGTACCTCAGTACGGTGTCCAACCAGAGTTTTGAAGCAATGCTGGGTGTCCAGATCCCACCATTTCACCAGTGTATCTTTGCCACTGGAACAAAGAAAAAAAACTCAAGAAATGAGGAAGACTGGCAGAGTTCATAAGCTTAGGAAAGTGGTAGAAGTAAAAAAACAAACAAAACCAAAAAAACCCCACCACTAAGACATGCCCCAACAGATCAAGAGCAGCTGCTCAGACCTTTCACAAGCTATTCAAGAACCAAGCTCAGCAATACAAAGGTGCCACAAAAAGGTACCCAGCAAGCCAACGAAAATTCCTCCTTCCTTTGGATTCAGCTGCAAGCCCCAGTGTCACACAGCCAGAGTGAGAACAATAATCAGCGCGCGCTGATCAATTCTAAAGCTGCCTCTAAAACCCCTCTCCACCTTCTCAAGCTGTGCCATGCCTGTGCCTTGGCCAGCCTACAGGAAAAGCCAAAGTCTTTGATTCTGAACAGGGATTTGGAGCTGCTACTCCTAACAGAAAATTCAAAGCCACTTTAGGATTAGATCTCCTTGAAAACAAATTTCTGGCTCTATTATGCTACCCCAATACTACAAGAGCATCCAAGAAAAGTGATTTGAACATTTATACAGATTCTTTCAGTACACCCTACCACAATTAATTCCTTTTCTTATTAATTTTTGGTAACTTTGTTAGATATCATTTTCCTCAATAAGTTTTAACTAAATCAAAATATTTAATTTGTTCCATTATATTTTTGTCCTGAGGGAGCTTCATAATCTGATTACAAGTGATATTTATTGTTAATCCATCTCTTTTGTTACATAGGATCCAAAGGTACTTGTAAATTGGACATATGAAAATAGCACAAAAAAAAATATGTACACCAAGGACTGCAGTTAGCTGCTTTGGAAAAAAAACAACACAATCTGAGGAAACAAAACTTTGCACCTCCAGAAAAGCAGGATAACATCTCCACTCTGATATTAAAAAAAAAAGATGATTTCTCAATTTAGATACTGAATTAGGAATTAAGAATTGATTAAGAATTCATTACTATTAAGAGTTAAGAAGCATTTCTAAAATTGACCTGCAAAGACTTGAAATTGAATTAAGAAACAGGCATCATCTACCAAACTGACAAAATACTGGTTTTAAGATTTGAAATAGCAAAAAAAAAAAAATCCACAAGAAATTTATTCTGATTTTACACTGAACTGCCTACACACACTTTGCTATTAAGCTGTAAGACAACGTTTTAAAGAGTAAAAAAATATTGATCAACATTCAAGAAAGTGTCTTCTGCCAACTGTTGATTATTAAAGGGATACAGTTAATCAGCAGCTCATGTTGAGTAACTAAAAATCAACTCGTTAATTAATTCCTATAATTACAGCTTACTAGGAAGCAGTATTTCTGTCCCATTGCCATGTGAATTACACACACAGAAGACAAGTCTGCTTAATTCTTCCAGATAAACAGCAAAAATGGTTACAGACATAATGAACATTTTATCACTAGTCCTTGTTACAATAAATCTAAGTTTCTATATTTACTAGCAAGTTAAACCCTTTTCCAAAGACTGTTATTCAGGAAAGCCATTTTTGGTTCTGCTTACTGCATTTGGATTCAGGGGACTTAAGAAATATGTGGATGTGACAAAAATCACATTCTAATATTTTGTGCTGGTGATATTGTGAGTCAAGAAGGAAAACAGAAATGGCTGTAGCACCAAGGACATCTAAATTGCAAGTAAAACCCTGACTGCTTTCCTGATCAACCACTATGCTTAGCCTGGCTCACCTGGTGACCAACAGGTTCTTCTCCTTCAAGAAAAGGACTTGAGTGACAGCATCCTTGTGTCCTCTCAGCCGGTACAGACCGCTCTCATTGATGACATCCCACACGATGACATC
Source organism: Megaceryle torquata (assembly GCA_024611175.1). Classification (NCBI taxonomy): domain Eukaryota; kingdom Metazoa; phylum Chordata; class Aves; order Coraciiformes; family Cerylidae; genus Megaceryle; species Megaceryle torquata. The sequence continues at coordinate 100,531 of JANIJG010017232.1, forward strand.
TGTATCCTGGAACAGACAGAGCATCTCCAAGAGACTGATATTTGCCTCTGCAAAACATCTACCACTGCTAAAACACTGAAAAGATTCCCTCTCTGAATTTGAATGTCAGGGATGATTAATTCAAGTGACATTCCCTCCCCAGAGGTGTATTCAGACCAATATACACTCCTCTGTCCTGGGTCGAGTCACCTTTGCTGGTCCTGATCTCAAAATCCTCTTCACTTCAACAGCTTTACTAGTATCTCACTCCTGCCCTGCAGCCCCTGCTGCTCTCCCAAGCCTGGGCTCCTCAACTCCATTGCTGTCTTGCAGCCCTAGCTCCTCTCACTGCCATCCTCTGCCTATAGGCAGAGGCCACATAACCCACTTAAAACACCAAATATTTTACTGTAGGTCAGCCATCTCCAGAGAGCATCTCTATGAAAGGGCTCTCTTCCAGACATGCAGCCCTCACCTTTGAGCCAGATACCAGCCGGCCACCCAGCTGGTCATACTGCAGGGCTGTGACTGCAGCCTTGTGTCCATTGAAAGTGATAGTCGCTTCTCCGCTCAGAAGGCTGAAGACACGGATTGATCCATCTTCATACCCAACAGCCAAGTGCAACCCATCTGGAGAGGGGCAGAGGCAACTGACCTCCTGCTTGAGACCCTTAAGGATAAGGACCTGCAATTTTTAGGAGACAAAACACATATAATGTTGAGAAACAACATTACTTATACAGCAGAAAGAATAGATTCTGCTCTTCTACTGAATTTCCAAATGAGCACTTCTGCCACTTCAGAAGTTCATTTTTAAGCTTCCTGCACTGAATGCAGTGTCATTAGCCCCATTTCAGAAGGTAGACAGCACCTGGAAGAGAAGTAATTTCTCATGAACAGGAAACTGGTGCAGAAGGCGGCCTGGAAATCAGAAGCCCAAATTTCTGCCCCTGCATTTTAAGTGCCAGAGAGCAAGTAACATTGTTTGAGAATAAACTCAGAAAGCTTTTTGCTTGGACTTTCTCAGATATAGGACAGAGCTGCTTTTCCACACTGCATGAGAACCTTAGAATGATAAAAAGATCTCCAAAACAACGTGCCACCATTCACCACTCTAAGAGCTGCCAAAGCAAATCCTGAATACACTTTGTAGTACTTACAATGATTTCAGAATCTGACAGAAGGAAACACATGGCAAAGTCCTTAAAGTTACAGCTCACAAACCCCCTATGGGCTACAGCTTTCATATGGGAAAGAACAAGAAGAAATAGCATCGAGTTGTGCCAGGGGAGGTTTAGGTTGGATATAAGGAAAAACTTCTCTCCTAAAAGGGCTATCAAAGACTGCAACAGGTTGCCCAGAGAAGTGGTTGAATCGCCACTTGGGATGTATTTAGAAGCCGTCTAGATATGGTACCCAAGGATATGGTGTAGTGGTGGTCCTAGCGGAGTTAGACAATGGCTGAACATGATGATCTTAAAGATCTATTCCAACCATACCGATTCTGGGAAACCCAGTTCCACCGCCAAAACACAAACTCCACAATATTCCTGTTTCCTCCTGTAACTTTCACACAGCACTGCCGCTGGACGCCCGCTGACCTGGGAGCAGCTTCCCAGTCACTGCGGCAGTAACCGCTCTTCCCCAGCTGAGGTACCAAAGGCAAACCTCAAAGGATCGACAGCGAGCTTCAGACAAGGCCCACCAAGGGCTGCAGCCTCGCCCCACGAGCAAACCCCAAGAGATGCTCAGGCTCCAGAGCGGGGAGCACGCCATGGAGGTGACGCGTCCCTCCGAAGGCAGCCCCTTCGCACCATCAGCTTCGCTTCAGAGGGGCTCACCACACCCCCCACCCCTGCTCCTCGCCAGCCCCCGCCACCGCGGCCCCACGGAGGAGTGCCCGGGCAGTCCCGGCCGTCACCTTCTCTCCTTTCCGCGTGTCCCACACGAAGACGTGCTCGCAGGCCGGCACGGCCACGCAGCGGTCCCGCTCGCCGCGCAGATCTACGAAGGCCGCCTTGCCCCTAGCGCTGGCCACCAGCCCGAAGAGCGCGGCCGGCCCATACCGGAGGTACTGCCGGGTGAGACCCATGGCGGCGGTGCCGAGGGGAGAGCGGGGCTGTAGGACGGGGGGAGAAGGAGCTGTGGGAGCCCCGGCCCTAGCCCGGCCGCCACACGTGCCGACCAGCGGTGCCCCCTCCCGCCAAAGCCGGAAGTGTATCGGAGTGGGCGGCGATAGCCAAGCCGGAAGTGAAGCCACGAGGCCGGCGTCAGGCCTCCTGGGGCGGGACAGCCCGGGGCGGGGCTGCTCCCGGAAGCGGAAGCGCATAGCGGCCGCTCCGCTTTTCTGGGTGATGTCGCCAAAGCGGCGCCGACCGAGACCCTCTGGCTGGGTTGGGCTGGCGTTGGCAGCAGCGCGGCCTGCCCGTGAGTTGCTGTGCGGCCTCTGGGGGGTCGGGGGGAGGCCGCTGTTGCTGCTGTCGGCGGTTCCGCGCTGGTTGGGGCCGCGGAGAGCGGGAGCGGGCCGGGGGAAGTCGCTCGCCGGCCTCGCCTCCGGCCGTGTAGGGCACCAGCAGCCAGGGGTCAGAGAGACAGTGCCCTCCTCCCGCGTAGGGGCACGGCAGAACCCCGCGGGGCTTTGGGCGCTTTGACCGCTGCTCGCAGCGCTTTGTTCTGAGCTCGTCACCCCCGCAGAGGCCGCCTCTGCTCCACGATGTCCCCGGGCACCAGATGCATAGGGGACTATCGAGGAGGAGCTTGTGTGTGCACCCCTTTTCTCTGTCTGCTTCTTACCGTCGCGCTTAAACCCCTGGTTTTGGTTGCTCAGAGGGAGGACAGCGCTGTAGATGAGCTTTTGGCGGGAGCCACTCTGACCGCTCTTCTTGTTCATTGCTTCACTGCCAGCAATTCGTGGCAAGAGTCTTATTTAGATACTCCTATGATTACCTTTGTCCTAGTGTCAGCCTTTGTTATCTCTCAGTTTTGAGTTTAGGTGCTTGCTTGTTTTATTGTTTCTTCTCTTCCTAGTTAAAGAAAATACTTCATAATTCACATTTCAGACTTGCCACTTATGGATGCCATCCTTAAAAAAAATTATAAGTTATGAACTTGTCAAAAAGGTTAACTGGTAGGTATACATGTGGCAAAGTGGAGTTACATGAATATGACTGTGTTGGCTTAGTTCAGTAGTAGCTTTAGTTCAGTAGTTCTGTGGAGTAGTTACAATGAAAATGTAGTAGCCAAAGTGTAATGTGCTGGCAATTGAAAAGTATGTTTTAACGACTTTGAGTTTTAATCTACCAAACAGCATCATCTCAGCTTTTTTTTCTTAATTAAAAAAAAACAAACAAACAAAAAAAACCCCAAAACCAGTCAGATGGCAGCGTTCAGCCAGTGTTCAAATTTTCAACTTTGCCCTCTTTCTTGGAGGGTGAAGGGTTTTGAGCAAGACTGTAAGAACAAAGCAACTCTACGTCTTATCTGTGGTGCTTCAGGACTCGCTGAACTGCAGGGGTTGTATTGTTTGGGTCATGGGAGGATGTTTTTGTTGGCTTGGTTTAAGGGTTGGGGTTTTTTCACTGTTGGAAAAGGTTTGGTTTACTGCCAGTATTTGCACAGAGATAATAAAGCAGAAAGAAGACGAGTTGGGAATCTGGGGTTCTGTTTTCTGCAAGCTGTAATTGCACTGCAGTCTTGTGAAAGCTCCACAGGATTTACTTACAGTGAACAGCTGGTGACCTCCTGGTTTGATTTTCTTTCTTTTTAAAGCACCTGGAAGACTCCAGTGAGAATTGGAGCGTGACAAGTTAGCAAAGGAAAGGAGTTGTTGTTTCCATCCCATGGATCCCTTGGGTGCTCCTTCCCAGTTTGTGGATATTGACAGTCTGCCCAGCTGGACTGATGCCTACGAGGCTAAGCAGCTGGACTCTCACCAAAATCCTGTTGAAAAAGCTCAAGTTGATGTTAGATCACCTTTTCCATACAGAAAAGACATCAATGTGAAAATAATCTTATGGTAAGTTCAGTGTGACTCTGGCGTGTTTGTCATCACTTCTTCATTTACTGTGGGATCCCATTGCCTCACGTAACAATCGCTGCTATGGAATAAAGCCTTCAGGTCCTCTTTTCCTGAATCAGGCTTTACAGGTCTAGGAAGCAAATAATCTTGTCACTGTAAATCTTCAAGCTGGAGATTTACTCCACTCTAGGTTTTCAACTGCATGTTCATAGGCGTTCCTTGGTGCAGCAGTCTGGAGCTGTGCTTCCTTCCTACTGTCACGCTGTCTGCTTAATATCAAACTTAATCAGGTGCTTTGATACCAATTTATCTTTTTTAATTATACTCACTCTCTGCTAGTTGTGTTTTGGTTTTTTGTTGGGTTTTTTTTTTTCCAGACTTTATTCTGCTTTTCTTATTTAGATCGGTGGTTTTTTTCTTTCAAGTGGTTCTTGTGGCTTGCTTTCATTTGGGTTTTTTTGTTGGGTTGGGGTTATTTTTTTTCCCCACCTTCCGTGTTCTGTCTCTATGGTTTTCTACCAAGATCTTTTGATAAGGTACAGTGTGCTGCAGTGAACCGACTCCATCAGTTTTTCTTTCCTCTAACTCAGATACTTGCACCTGCTCTCTAGATGAGTAACTCTTTTTTTCTTTTTTAATCAATGTGAAGAGAGAAGGATTTCTCAGGGGGACAGATTCAGGGATCAGCCTGAACCTCTTTCTGGTTAATACATGCAGGAAATGGGACTGATCATGGATTTCCTGACCCTGATTAAGTAACAAGAGAGAGAAGTAAAAGGTTAAACGTCTCTTATGTCTTGGGCTTGGGCATATTACATGTGTGCAATTTAAACTGTTACTTGATTCTCTCCCTGTGCGTGGGAATCTGTTTCCCTTTCGGTGCTCTTTGATCCCCAAAATCTCTAGTGGCTGCTGCTGTGACAAAAAGCAGGTCAGAGTTCTGCTACTCCATTGTCTCTTACTCATCTCTGCTTTGTTTATCTTCTGCATGTCTGATCCTCAAACGGCAGAATGAACGTGGGCAAATTGCGGCTTCGCAATTCCAGAACAAAAGCAATGAAAATGTGTCTAGCTGCAGTGTCACCCTAGAGCCTCAGTGCTCTGAGGAAGAGCACAGCAGCAAGGTGCCCTGAATAGCTTGTATGCAAACAAACAAAAAGGATAAAAATTGAATAAAAAAGTTGTTGATATTTTGAAAGAAATATAGCATAAGAACTGTCCTCTTATCTCCAAGAAAGAATACGTGGGCTTTTGGGTTTGTTGGTGGTTTGTTTTTTTTGAACCCATTACACTCCATCAGTTGGGAACATGGCTGTGCGTGTCCTGCTAGTTAAACTGCCTTACATACAGCACTGTCTCTTCTACTTACATCACTGTTGAGGCCAGGAGTTCTGAGGAAATGACGGATTGCATGTAATCTTTCTTCATCGGTTAGAGAGAAAGGATGAATCTGCATGGTGAGCATGTTGGAGTACTCTGTGTGGGCACTGAAGTACTATTAATGCTTTTCCTTTAACTTGGTATTTCCTTGCTTGGCAGCACTTGCTTGAGAATATCCTGCTTAATCTTATGTCTAGCCTGAAATAAACTGTTTCCTTCTTTCTTTAGGAAAGGAGATGTAGCATTATTGAACTGCACAGCCATAGTAAATACCAGTAATGAGTCTCTCACTGATAAGAATCCAGTATCTGAAAGTATATTCATGCATGCTGGGCCTGACCTGAGGGATGAACTCCAGAAGCTCAAAGGTAAGTGACTGGAGATGTATTTAATCTTATTGAATCTGCCGTCCTTGCATAGTACAAAGCATCAGGTTTGGGACATAAACTAAAATCAAGGTATAGCTTTTTTTTTATTCCCCTCAATGTGTGGTGTTAATGTGAAATAAGTGGAGGAAATGCATGCCAACCTAGTCTCTTCTCATAGCCATTCAGGTTACAAATGATTGAAAAATCTGTGGCAGTTATTCAAGTTGCTGAGCCTTTACTTTGTTACACAGTAACTCATTATCTGAAGCCACTTAGAGTAGTTAGCTTATCAGAGCTTTTACTTGAGTCTTGCACATCTTCAGATCAGGCTTTTATCCTGTTCAGTGTGTGTAGACCGTGGAAGACAGGAGCCGAAGTTCAGTATTGTTGACTTTTAATGTCCAGTTCTAATATACACTTTGTATGTCCTCTTCTGGGCTCTTGATAGACACAGAGTTTTTCAGGAAACTGTGGCAATGATGGATTGGTTAAAAACACTGCATGTCTAAAAGTGACTACTTCAGTTGTTCAGTTTGTCTCTTCTGTACAACAAGAGGTTTTGGTAAAAAGTTACAAGACCATCACTAATGGAAGGCTAGTCTGGAAATGGATGAGATTTGCTTTACCTAGATTCTTTATTAGGGCTGATAATGAAATTTAGAAACATAGAAATGTCTGGGTTGGAGGGGACCTCCAGAGGTCATCTGGTCCAACCCCCCTGCTGAGAGCAGGGACAGCCTCAACTAGAGCAGGGTGCTCAGAG
>JANIJG010017234.1:4395-17721 GCA_024611175.1 Megaceryle torquata
TCAGTTATGTTAATGAAAATGTGGCCTATAATTCGCTTTTTTTTTTATTATTATTAAAAATACCGATCACATTTTTTTGCATAAAGTTCACAATAAAATATTTTGGATCTGGGTTTCTGTATACAAAATGAATACAAATGTAAGCTTTTTCTATATTCTGAGTTTGATGATTAGGAACAGATGTTCATGGACTTAGACATCTTATTGTATATATAATTACTCAAGCTGTCCTCCTGATCATAGCATGCAGAATTGATCACTTACCATATCTAATTAAAGCAAATTTTCCTCCTAATGCAGAACCATGAAAGTACTGTTCCCTAAATTCTCTTCTGAATGGCTTGAAAATAAAACTTCTTGTTTTCCTCTTTTAAATTAATGTTTCTAATAAAATTCACCTATTCATTTAGGATGTTTGCCAGATGTTGTTCTGAGCAAGTACTGCCTGAGTATTACTTAGGCTTCATAAAATGTAAAATACATGGTCATATCAAGTTATAAAATTAACAATTTACACATATAAATAGTAGTAGTGCCAGCCCTAAAACAAAGCTACAGTCAGTTTGTCTTGTACACAGTTCCCAACACCCTCATGGCAGGACATAAGTTTTGTTCAGTTTAAAAAATTACTTGCTTTTTTGTGTAAATAAAGTTCAGTTAAGATCTTGACACTCATGCCCTTCTAAGGATCTTGTTTGTGGCTACCTCTTGTTCACACAATTGTTTTCTTCTTTTATTTTTTTTCTGACTCAAGAGATTATAGCAAACTATCCAGCCACACAATAGCAACAAAAAACAATGTTTATGGGGTTTACATGGCAAGGTTTTGATAACCAGGGGGCTACAGGGGTGGTTTCTGTGAGAAGCTGCTGGAAGTGTTCCCTGCGTTCAGTGGAGGCAATTCCAGGCAGCTCCACAATGGACCCACCACTGGCCAAGGCCAAGCCCATCAGCAAGGCAGGGTGGGGGGGTTGGGGGGGGAGGGGTGCTGCTGCAAAGCAGCAATAGCAGCCAAGGAGGAGTGAGAATATGTGAGAGAAACAACTCTGCGGACACCACGGTCAGTGAAGAAGGAGGGAGAGGATGTGTTCCAGATGCTGAAGCAGAGATGTCCCTGCAGCCCACGGTGAAGACCTTGGTGAGGCAGGCTGAACTTCTTCAGCCCATGGAGGTTAACAGTGGAGCAGATATACACCTGTAGCCCTTAGAGGATTCCATGCTGGAGCAGCTAGAGGCTCAAATGAGGCTGCGACTCCATGGGAAGCCCACACTGGAGCAGACTCCTGGCAGGACCTGTGGTCCCATGGAGAGAGGAGCCCATGCTGGAGCAAATTTGCTGGCAGGATTTGTGACCCCATGGGGAACCCATGCTGCAGCAGTATCTTCCTGAAGGACTGCACCCTGTGAAAGGGACTCATACTGGAACAGTTTGCGAAGAACTGTAACATGTAAGAAGGACACATGCTGGACAAGTTTGTGTGTGTGGAGACCTCAACAATATGTGATGAACTGACTATAAACCCTATTCCCTGTCCCCCTGTGCTGCTGGAGGGTGAGGAGGTAGAGAAAATTAAAAGTAAAGTTAAACTGGGAAGAAGGGAGAAGTGCAGGGGAGGTGTTTTTAAGATTTGTTTTTATTTCTCATTACCTTACTCTGATTTGATTGGTAGTAAATTAATTTTTCCTCAAATCAAGTGTGTTTTTCCCATGACACTAATTGGTGAGTGATCTCTCTCTGTCCTTATCTTGACCCATAAGCTTTTTGTTCTATTTTCTCTACCATGTCCAGTTGAGAAGGGAGAGTGATAGAGCAGCTTTGGTGAGCACCTGAAGTCCAGCCAGGGTCAACCCACCACAGAATGTTTTAGGTGATTATCATAAATTAAAACTTAACAGCAGAATTAATAGCATTATCAATCATACCTGCACAGCTTTCAGCTCATATTGGGCAAATGCTACCCTATTCCTCTTAAACCTCAAAGTCCTTGCCCTCGTGTTAGAAAAGGGTGAACACAGCTTTACCACATCTGCCACTAGGCTCCCACTCTCTTTTACAGACAAAAGACATCACCTTTTAGAAACCACATGCAGCTCATAAAAAACAAAACCAAAAACCAACAAGCACTACTTGCAATTAAAATCTGCCTTTTCAAACATATTTTGCTGATTCCAACTAGCCAGTAGTATCTTTCCCCAGGGAATCTCTCAGAAGGCAATGAGGAAAAGAAAATCCAAGACTTCATGTAGTGTGTACAAAAAGCAGACTCCTGAAGGAATTTTAAATACTGTAGAAAAAAGGATAATGTTGATATCATAGAATCATAGAATGGTAGGGGTTGGAAGAGACCTCTGGGGATCATAGAGTCCAACCCCCCTGCCAGAGCAGGATCACCCAGGGCATGCCACACAGGAACAGATCCAAATGAGTTTTGAAAGTCTCTAGAGAAGGAGACACCACAACCTCTCTGGGCAGCCTGTTCCAGTGCTCTGTCACTCTCACAGTGAAGAAGTTTTTCCTTACGTTGAGCTGGAACTTCTTGTGTTCCAGTTTGTTACCTTACCTGTTGTCCTGTCACAGGGCACAACTGAAAAGAGACTGGCCCCTTCTTGACTTCCACCCTTCAAACATTTGAAAACGTTAATAAGATCCCCTCTCAATCTTCTCTTCTCCAGGATAAACAGCACCAGGGCTCTCAGCCTTTCCTCATAAGAGAGATGTTCCAGTCCTATCATCATCTCAGTTAGACTCTCTCTAGTATTTCCCTGTCCCTCTTGAACCGAGGAGACCAGAACTGGACACAATACTCCAGATGTCGTCTCACTAGTGCAGAGTAGAGGGGGAAGAGAACCTTCCTTGATCTGCTGTAGAAGGGAGCTTCTTTTCTCATAAGTGTTGAAAATTTTTTTTTTTTTTTTTTTAGTAATTGTGGTTTACAATGACCTATGGAAAAAACTAAAAGGAATGTGTGTTGCAGATATAATACATTGACTTAACTGATGGATAAGGGGGTTTAATGGAGAAAGACCTTGGGGAATGACTCTTGCCTAATTGGCTATAAAAACAAAAAGGAGTGAAAAAAATATTATAACCAAAAGAGGTCATCATTTAATTGAAATACTGATTTTTGAAATTATTTAATTCATATACATTTAAAGCATTAATTTGGTAGACAAACAATTGTTCTTACAACTCCTCTTGTGGCCAAAGCAAGGTTCCAGTTACTCATAATTCATTGTCACAGTGTTTTAATTGACTTGAATTCATGTTTTTCATCATCTGTCCACAGAGGATGATATTAAATTCTTTCTTTCACTGCCTGATTATGAAATGTTAACATGTCAGGATGCTGGTATGTCCCAATAAAAGCCCTAGACATGGTGACCATAATCTGCTTTTGAAGAGGGACAATTTCGCCCTACAACTTTTTTATTTTTTTTCCTATGAGGGATCTTCTGAGCTGCCTTTCCTGCACAGAAATTTCAGTAATTAGGCTCAGTTCAAAATATCATTCATACTTAATAAACAGATCAATCTCACTTTGCAGTTTCTTCATTGCCTTTCTAGGGATTTAGAAGTCAGAGGGTAAGTAAGTATTTACTGCCAAAAACCCAATGAAGGTTCAATAGCAACCTCAAGGGAGGTCAAGCCTGGAGATCACAAAGCAACACCACTTCTGGGAATGTAGGTGCCCAAACCAGATGGAAGCAGATAATATCTTCAGTGAAGACTTACCTTGACTTCAGATAATTTGAGCAGATAACAGGTAATTGCCATGTACAGAGATTGGAGCATCTAGGCACATGTTCAAGGCTTTATGACTATGGTAAGTGAGCCTCTACTTGATTCAGCCTTTAGCAATTTTCAGAGAAAAATATCTATTTTTTCTGGATATATCTAATAAAGAGAAAAACCTTCTGAGAGCACCCATGACTGAGCTTGTTTCCCCACTGTGTGGTGGTGAATGGCAACTTCATCTTGGCTCTTATCTGCACTCCTGTGCATGGTCTTACATTATGACCTGAATCAGAAAAAAAAAAAAAAAAAAAAAAACAAAGGGGGGGGGGGGGGCAAAAAAATAAAGGTACAAACAAAAAGATAAAGGTACAATGAGTAAAGCAAAGCATCAGGCAGTGCTGGTCTCCTCTTTCAACGTTACTGAAATGCAGCTTCTGAAACAAAAAGATTGTATTGAATTAGTGCAAGTGGAAAATCGGTTCCTTGACCAAAAAAAAAAAAAAAAGGCAGGCTGAGGAGGGAGCTGCATGAGAAAGATTCTTTTAAATAATGTTTCTTTTTTTTTTTTTTTTTCCTTTCTTAATTGGAGGCTTGAAACATAAATTAGAGTTTGGCACATTTTTGTCAAAACATTTCAATAGCCAAAGCCTAAATTCTGGCTTTAGTTCACTCTACAAGTGACAATACCCTCTGAAAAATGTCAATAATACGAGAAAAAAATTATTTTTGTTTTCATTTTCCACAAAAAAGCCTCATCTTCAGTACAACTGTCATTTCAGTCTGAACAGGGCACAAGCTCCATGGGCAGACATTCCCTCACTCTAATGACTCCTCTCCACTAAACCCTTCCTGGAGAAGGGAAAACAAGACAGAAGAATGGGAGGAAGAGAGGGGCAGTAAAAGAGTCCCAGTGGGGAGTGGGACAGAAGAAAACAGAATGAAATTACCCAGCAAAATGCCAGGGGCAGAACAGGAAAGATGAAAGAAAGAACAGGGTTGTTTTTTCTCCCCCCTCCCATTACAGTACACTTCATTTTATTTTCTTCACCTGTTGTAGGAAACCAAACATGTTTCTGGTTTAAGCGGTGAAGACAAATGTTGAGAAGGGAAGCAGAGCAAAGTGAGGTGTACAAGGTTGCAGCCTGCTTCATCTCCTGAATCCAAGTCCACATCTTTCTCCACACTGTGTTAGATTTAACTGTCACTTACTGTTCTCCTGCTGTCCACTAGCTTCCTAAGCAGCCTGGAGATAATGAGACAGCAATGAAAATTATAAGTGAAACTGATTTAACATTGCAGTGTTTGAGAAAGCTATAATATATCAGAAAGTATGGCTTTAAAATATTACAAGCCCCATTGCTCTGGCATGCAAGACAGAGGACAGCCTTGGTTCTGAGAACAGATCCGTCCAGCATTTTCATGACACAGATAGAGCTGGCAGCCCTCTTTGGTGTGTCAAGAGAGATTTAGTATTTTTAGTAGCTACTATTTTGAAAATGCCTACCCAGATACAACAGTCCAGAAAAGAGCTGGTTGGCTATTCTTTATTATATTGTCTTGCATTGCTAGTGAAGCTAAATGAATAAATTGTAATGATTAATAAATCTCTTATGTTCTCCTTTTTTCCCATTTGCAAACCGTGTGAGCAATTTTCTCAACTGCATTTGTTATTCAGAATTTTTCACTGAGCGATTTCTGGAGATAGCTCTTGTGTTTTTATCTTGTCCGGGAAGTTTTGCTCTATCTGACAATGGAGCTGTTTTCATTAGAGACATAAATCTTTCTTTTGTTGTTTCAGAATCACATTTCCCATGCTACCATTTGCAATTACAGATATGAAACTTGCTTTCTTTGACTGCTTGTCAACATCCATTTATCACTGGCTGTTTCAGCTGCTGTTGAAATGATAGTAAACTGGATCACCCTTACATTTGGAACTGAATACCATATGCAGAAGCATGACTATACTTGCACAGAAACTAAGAGAGTGAACAAGCATCTGTGAAATTTCCTTTTTTTGAAGGATTTGCTATCATTTTTGTATATAGTCCGTATTTTGTCTGATTACCAAACTGATGCACAACAGAAAAGTGAGGCCATCCATGGGCTCTGTGTGTTGATGGCATGTGTCAAAGCATATAGCACTACCATCAACCTTGCTATTTGCTCACCACACTCTGATGTGTCAATCCCTGATCAAAATGGCCTGTACAGGCACAGAGTAGACCTAAGAGACTTCTTCACTAACGAGAAGAGGCGGAAATAAGTAATTGACTATGTCAGTTATTCTTCAAAGAGGGCATATGTAATACAGTCATCTGAGCAATACTGGCCCATGTTCAGCAAGAGTGGTGAGGAACAAGGCTAGCTGAATATCTGGTCCCCAGCTGGATGGCAGATGCTCCTTAAGGGCATCCCAGGAGACTGAGTCCCCGCAGGGGGAGAGAAGGGAAAGAGGGTATCCACCTTTCTAGGCCAGTGCTCCAACCAACAAGGGTCTAAGGAAAAAAGGAAGAGGGCAGGAAGGTGAACGTGAACCACTATTTCATTCTGCAATTTAAAAGAAAATGTTAGCCACCACCATCTTTTGGAGAGGGAAGAATCCTGAAAATATGCTCTGATGTTGGTTACTAGGTCAAGAGCCTCAGGGAAAAGAGGAGGAGAAATATTTTGTTCCTTGATCGTAACTCAGCTTAGACATGAAGCTGCTCAGACATCTTTGGACATGCAGAAATGGAGATTACTTGTCTCTGGGATCAGACTCCAGCTGAGAAAATGTTTCTCCAGGACACAGTTTTGGGAATTGGGTACCCAAATTCCATTGAGGTCTCCCTGGCTACAGCCTCTTTGACCTCGTCTGATATAAGTGTAAGGCTTTGGGTCATATTGCTCCAGTGTGAGCAGAGCATTTTCTATCATGAAAAGAGAGGCTGGGACAGAAAAAATGTTTGCAGAGAAACATCTTAGTGGAGGAATTTTATCATTGCTGCTGGGCTAGTATATTTTTGTGGGGTAATAAAGGAGAAATTTTGTGACAAGTTTGAAGTCTAGCGCATTCACCTTGAATTAAGCAGTGGCAGTGGGTGGTGGAATAAGAATTATCTGACCTCAAAAGCAAGCCAATGCATGTATGCAAAAACATTTGGCAATTGTTTAGTAGAACAACAACAGCCTTAATAGCGCAGCATTAGGCAGAGGGCCAAGAGGCAAAAATATTTGTAAATAGGGTTTGCTAATTTTTTCCACTGGCAAACACAGAAAAAGGAGGGGGGGAATTAGTGCTCTGAAGAAACAGGCCTGGGAGCACATGTCCCTCTAGGTTTATGGACAGAATCCCTCTGTAACCCACATCTCAAATGCAAATAAGAAGTTCATGTGTCGTGTGTGTGGGCGTGTGTGTCTGCATAGAGGGTTATAGAGAAGATGTGTCAAGAATACATTCAGAAACAGGAGTTATAGGATAATGAGGGAACCTTCTGTCTCCTCAAAAGTATGCCAAGGCTTAATTGAGAGACCAGTGCTGGCAGGCGATGCTGAGTATTTCTGTCCTTTTGAAGGCTCTCTTATAGTGTTGATGTTCGGGAGCAGTTGGAGTGTCTACATTTGCACCCCCAGCTCTACTCCCTATCCTTCGTGGCTTCCTTCTGCTATGGCCGTACAAAGGAGTTATCATCCTAGGGATGTACTCTGAAGCACATTGAGTTAAGATGATTTGGGAGATCTGTAGCAGAACCAGTCAGCAGCTGGGCTTGGATTTACTGTCTGTCTTTGACATGCTACCAGAAGCTGTCTCTTCCACATCCACTTTTCATTTAGAAAGAAAATCTCTTGAGCAGATTCTGTTTATTCTGTGGCTGCTACTGCTGCTCATACCTGTAGGGTGAACCTGAGCTATCTGTTGCTGACAGAGAAACACACAGAATTCATTGGGAATGCCACTTCTGTAGAAATCAAGATATAAACCAGTCTCTGATTACAAAAATAACAGAGCTCTTACAGTTCATTTCTGGTCACAAACAGAAGTGCTTTTCACAAGATTATCCAAAGTACAGGCTGGAATTTTGGAAGAGTGGTCATTTGTCTCCTTTCTGACATTTGTTCGTCAGATGGTAAGATCTACTTTTGAGCCCACCTTTTGCTATTTGAAGCAGTAAGAATAAGCTTCACTGAGATACAACTTTACTATAGAAAAGAGTGGGCCATCAGGATTTTTTTGACTTAGGCAATGGATGAATTGAATGACCTCCTCAAATTCAACATCATCATACTTTTAGTGCTCCTTCTTAGCCCTGAAACAGAATAACTCATCTCTCTGATCTGCACACATTATCCAAGTATCCAAGAAGGTGATACTTGTATTTTAACTGGACTTAAACTGAAGCCTTTTGAGGTTCTCTTTTGGGATGGAGCTTATCTATTTCAGTTTGGCTTCAGCTTAGCCAAAGATCAAGCTCTGAATAATTTGTATCTAAACAGTGAAAAAAAGGAGTCTTGCAACACACATTGTTCATGTGAATAATATAAATTCTTACAAAACCCCACAGGTTACTAATGATAAGCCTCTTGTTAACATTTACCTGACAGAAAGAAATAAAAAGGCATCTTACGGGTGTCAAGAAGGAACTAATGAGTGTTTTACACGAATAGTGCCAATATTCCAGCTGTACTCTCTAAATCATGGTCTGCCGTCCTTCCTCCCGCTGAAATAATCTGAGCATATATGAATTTTTAAAAAAATAAAATAAAGTTTTCAAAGGAGAGCTTGCATCCCTAGCAAGGCTTTCAGAGGGGACTGGGTGCAGGGTAAACACAAAATGTGGTAAGCTACAATTATCACATGATGGGTAATAACTTCCTGATGGCATATTTAGTTTTTCTGCAACATGTTTTGCACCACAAAGATTTTATCCAGGTGAGAGATAGGCAAATGAGTGACTGTAGAGAAAAGCTTTGCGTGTCCATGCTGTTCAAAACAAAACAAGGTGCTGCATCTTTGCTGATGTACAAAGCGAGGGGTAGGTTATTGCAATCTGTCAGTTTGGTGAAGGTCCAAGCACAGATTTTTACATCTCCTTTTTAACCTCTCTGCTGCATGCCTGAAGACTTCATGTCTTGCCTATCTGGTTGTGAAGGCTGAGCCAAATTCCCTCTCCAGCTCACTGATGCTTCACTGCAGCTCACTACCAAGGTGAGCATGCAGAACCTTCCTGGTTTTGGAGGGAATCTGGGAGCTAACCAGACAAGATACCTGAAACACATTTGGCCTCCACCAGATCTCTCCTGTTCCTCCTTTGGCACATACTACATACTATCCCCGGGTCAGCGAGGATGTGATGTAGAATCAGTGAGCCATCAAGTTTGGTCTGGGACTCTCCAGTTCATGTTCGCTTGAAAACTTGGGCTGTAGGAGCCTAGAACTTGCTCCTGGGAGTTCAAGATGTACTTATTTATTAATGCATTTAATAACTATTGAAAGAGCAAAAGGTCATAGGGTGACCCTCATGTGAAAGTTTTGCTCTTTGCAGAGAGTACAGAAGGTTGCTTACAGGCAGATCAAGAAGCAAGCCCCCCAGCTCACTGCTTTTGTGGCTTGTGACTGAATCCCACTAGAAACAACTCTGTGATTTATGTCAGCTGCATAATAATATTACAAAGTAATAAAAATAAAGGCATATTTAATGATGTCCTTCCATTAAATGGTATGCCCTGGCTGTCTACCAATGGCTCTACAGACCTACTGGCGCCTGTGCTGGGTCTCTCTTTCAGCATGGGGAGAGACATTAAATACCATGATAGAGTTCTGTGTTCCACCAGGTTATGCTGCACAATTCATTTCCATTAGGCAAGTCGGTTTTTTCCTTTCCTTGGCCATTGCAACTTTGTTATGCTAATAAATAGGCTTGTGTAGTGGGACCCAATTTAAACAAAAACTTGACATAGTAACTTTGCTGAACAACACATCCAAAATGGGACATCTGGGTCTCATCACAGCCCAAAGGTCTCTTCTCTCACCCTCTCATCTTCACAACATATCAGTGCTCTCAAGCTCAGCTCTCTTCAAGTCTCCAGTACCCATTTGTTATTTTCATTATTAGCTGAAAAAAAAAACCCAGTCCATCCCTGTTCAGAAAGGGGAAAGGAAGAAGGGTTGTCAATTACACAGGGAACTGTAGAAAAAATGAAGAGACGAATTACCGTGGTAGGATAGAAATCATTTATCAATATCATCATTCTCAGAGGATTCAGAAACATTTTACAGACTGGATACAGATCACTTCTCTGAAAAACAGAATCCTGCTATCTCTTGGGCAAAATTACAGCAGCCATGGTTGCTCTCCTGGTGTGCAATGCAATGTGTGTGGTGGATGCTATCCCAAGTAACAGGTTAGCAGGGGAGGGCTTAGCAGGCAGCATTACAGTCCACAGTCTCAAAAGCCTATTCCTGTGAAAAGTGCAACAGCACATACTTGTTAGGATCTCAATTTTCTGTCCTTGCTGAGCAATTTGGGATCGGCTGGAAGTTGCTCTCAAGTAGCCAAAGTGAAGTGAGCAGCTTTGCCCCATACGTGCTACTAACTGATTTGCTGCAAAAAAAAAAAAGGAATTGCATGCGCTTTCACCTCACCTCACATCACAGCTGCTGTGTCCACCTTGGCTAACACCCAGCAACCTGCACAAAACCTGCCCATGCTGTGGAGTTGATCTGCTTAACCAGCCTGCCATGTTCCTATCGAGGGGTGGAGCAAGCAGATGGGGAGATGCTGGGGGTGCCCGGAGATAAGAGACAGAGCATCTGAGGGTGGTGATGCTGGTCTTGCCCTTCTTGAATAAATGCCAAATACACAGAGTGGGGAGGCAGGGAAGAGGGCAGGCAAGGCAGCTGGCTTCAAGCACAAAACCTCAGAGATGTTTCTAAGGCCCAGAGAAGTCATCAGGGGCTTGCAGCATAGATACTGTGCAGTGTGAGATTAAACCTAATGACCAGGAATGATACTGCCATGAAGGTCCTTAGTGCTATATAAAGGGCTCAGTGCATCACTGACTTAGGGACGGTTTCCCGAGTACAGAGTTACCAGCACCACTTGCTGTAGAGCTTGTGGTTTCCTTGACAGTTTCCCATCCAAGGATCTAGCAAAGTTGACCTTGGTTAATTATTCCCAGAGTGAACATGTATGCACAGCATCCTCCCACACGAAGCTTCACTGCCAGATGAATCCCAACCTGTTCCAGAGGTGAAGTAGCCTGGGGGCAGGGAGAGCAGCTCTGCCCATTTGCTGCTCTGAGTGACCTCCTCCTTATATCATCTTGGTTTCTTCTGTTCTTAGATTAGACCTCAAACTCCAATGCTCTGCTTACTTATGCTTTTAAGCAGAAGAGCCAAGTGAGTTTTGCACCCGTCACTCTTTCATTTACAAATCAGTGGCCAACGCTGAATGTGTTTTATTATCCTCTTCTTATGAGGTATTGTTTCTTTAATCACAGGAACAAAACATTAATGACTACAGCAAGGTTTCTGCCAAGCATTCTTGATGGACTCCAGAGAGTGACCCTTCTTGTGCCATGATTGGATCCAGTCATCAGTAGTGAAGCCCCTTTTTGAGAGGGGGAAAATACCAAATTCTTCGAAGTGCTACTGTCTTCTAGCTCTTCCGCTCCTCAGCGATGGTCCTGAGTGACAGGTTTTGTAGCCTGGTTGGTCCAGGAAGCAAAGCCTCATGGCAGTCAGCCTGGGCTGCCTCTCCTAACAGACCCAAAGTGTTTACTGAACGTGTGTGCTTAACTGAGACCTCACGCTCTCTTGCTTGATTTCTCATGACAGCCCACTATTAAATTCACCCAACATATTAGCACAACGAGAATATAACAACATATTATGTAATTACAACGTATGCTATAAAATACAATATAATTGGTCATATTACATTATACAGAATTAACATGTTGGTTTAGAGCAGTTTCCTTTGCAGTCATTCCCCAGTCACAGTGGTCTTGGTAAGAGAATAAAATGGTAATAATGAACACATGCTAAAGAAAAATGTTTAATAGTTGATGTTTTCTTTACAACTTATACATAAGTAAGGAGAAGGGAAAGGGGAAGGTGAAGGGGAATGGGAAGGGGAAGGGGAAAGAAAAGGGGAAAAGAAAGGAGAAGGAGGAGGACGACTATGATGACGAGGAGAGGGAGGAGAGCTCAGTATTTTTCCCTTCCCACTTTGCGTTTTACTGAACTTGCAGGTCAAGCCAGTTCTGTGATAAAAATACAAACAAACTCCAGAGAGCTGGGGGGTGTGTGATTCAAGGAGATTGGTTGGCTAGGTGCAGGGCCTAACTTTTAATCTGCCTTGATCGCTCCTCCAGGATTTTTTTCAAAAGCTCTTTTTCTGCACGCTAATGTTCTGCCAATCATAATTTGTATTTCTGAACACATGAAAGAACCGATTCCTGTCTCTGGTGGAAAAAGGGAAGGGGAAAAAAAAAAGTATTTAAAGTCAAACTGAAATTTTTCTTTTAAAGCCTAATTCAGGAAAACAAAAGCCGTGTCCATTACAGGCACAGTTCAGGCGTCTCTTTAAAAAGCGATCACACACGGGAGGTGTTAACAAGCCATGTGCACGGGGTTACATTCTCTTTTCCATTCAAGTGTCAGCCTCGCTAGCTTGCAATCGGAGGCAAATCAGTGATCCATGGCTGAGCACATCAGAAAGGTATGATGTAATGCGCCCTGTGCTCAATCCATCCCTCACGCAGGCAGCAGAGCCCCCATCCCATCGAGTTAATCATTGACAGGAAAGAGTTGCCTGGGCCCTGATGGGCTGGGGTGGGCAACGTGTAACACCCCCCACCCTGAGCTGAAGCGGTGGAAATTTTTCTTTCTTACAACAGCCACCAAGGTCTTGATATGAGGTGCTTGGCACCACCGGGAAAAGGGCTCTTTGATGGGAATTGGATGCCAGCTCCCTGTTTGGAGGTGCCGGTTTATGCGTAGCAGCTCCCCACCACCACTTGGCTAATCTCTGTTACATATCTACAGACAAAACAGCTACTTGGCATTGTGTTGCGGATGTCTGCAACTTTTGCCAGGACGTTGAACAGAGGCCAGGAACTTGGGTGGAGACAGGAGCCAGAAGGTCATCTAGGGTTGCTGCTCTTTGTTAGAGCTAAATAACGTTGTGAATGTATTAAGCCCATTTCCACGCACTGATTTTACTCTTTTTTCAATGCCTTCAATAGTCTTTTTTTTTTTTTTTTTTTTTTTTTTTTTTCTAGTCTGGATTCATGTACAAATCTGCAAGGCAGAGCAGTCTGCTCATTCACACTTAGCATGAAACCCAGAGTTTGAGGGGTTTTTTTTGAGAAAAATGAAACAGCATACTCACTGCAAAGGTTTGCTCTGCGAGAACAAGAACTTGGGTGCTTTGTCATTTCCTCTCTTTCAGACACCTATCAGACACTCACCCTCACAAAACTATCAGATGATCTCATTATTGCTCCCTAACAGGAGAAGCTTAAAAAAAAAAAAAAAAAAAGACAAAACCAGAACACCTGGGAGTCGACTAAAGCAAAATTTGGCATCTGGAATTGCAAAGTTT
>JANIJG010017234.1:17821-39526 GCA_024611175.1 Megaceryle torquata
AAACCAGAACACCTGGGAGTGGACTAAAGCAAATCGTGGCATCTGGAATTGCAAAGTTGCTGCTGGACTCTACAGCCCCCCTGTAGGGCACATCATGCTGCTGGTACACTGCAGTGGGGATGGAAAAATGGCATGACCAAGATTTTCATTTTAGACAACTGATGTTATTAAACGAGTTCTGTGGCTGCATGGATGTCTCTGCTTATGCTGAGTTGTAAAATGCCAAAGTTTGCATGTAGATCACTACATCGTTAACATGGGTGTCCTTCATAAAACAGGCTGCAGATGAAAGGAGGTCAATACCTCAGAAATCCAAATTTTGGTTTCTTCCCATGTCAAATTACAGCAAAATAGTTACAGAGTGACATGTAAACAATTTGCTATCAAGAAAATGATGTTATAGGCCTCTTTTTGACACCATGGAAAGTGCATGGCTGGGTAAACATGGGGAGTTCAGCAATTCATAGCAAAGCCTCCTCTTCACCGGTGAGACTGATGCTCCTATGGTTACAGACAAGTGGCTTCTTCCCTTTTTTATTCAGCTCTTCTTTTGTCCATGAACATGTACTCTCTGTTGAACTCTACCCATCTGCTGCTCCACTGCCTGGGGTACAACAGTCATAGGAGATGTGTCACTGAGAATGGTAGCACCAGGCTTTTTGCGTGCTGAGGAACAACTCTATTCTTATCTGGGTCAGACAACTTAGATGTGAACGTCACAATTCTGTTTTTCCTTCAGCATGTTTTTTAATCAGCCCGTTCCTTGACATTACACAGTAAGCAAAGAAAATCACAGCATGGCCCCAAAACATCACAGGTATTCTCTGCAGTCACCTCTGCTGAGCCTGGCATGAGGTGCCTTGGATGCGATGCAAATAAATGCTGTTGGCCATTGGAAAATCCCATGTTACTTCATTTTTTTTCCTAAAACATGTTCTGTGATGGACAGCCTCCTGGTCTTTGGCAGCCCCAGGGGAGCTTGTGACGTATGCTTTGCAAGGCCACTGCCTTAGGAAAAAGCTTTGTGTCACTTCCTTGTTAGGCAAGAGGCAATGTGAGTGTTGTGTGTTGTCCATCTGCTGCTCTGGTTCATTCCTGGAACAGGATTGCTTTTGCATCAGGCAAAGAAGTCCTTGTGTCTAAGATGCAAATACACCTGAATCTCTAGTGATATATAGATACATATACATAATAAATAATAAAAAATACATAATAAATCATATACATAATAAATAATTAAAAATACATAATAAATCATATACATAATAAATAATAAAAATTACATAATAAATAACAACAAATGTATAAACATTTCTTTTATTAAATAATAGATATGTGCTTTTATATATTTTTCCCCTGGAGTCTTGCTGGATGAAAGGTGTCATAACATAAAATATTTGATTCATGGCTATGTTTATCCAGACCGAGGCACCGTTTTCCAGAGACATTAACATCTGAGAGAATCTTAGAGTAAGATTTTGTGGTAACGACAAATAAAGGGAGAAAGAGTGTGGAAAGGTAAAAAGGCTGATCTTGATTTGCAGGCAGCAAGCTAAAAATTCCCTGCAGTCTTTCCATCCGACATCCCAGGCTCTTTGTGCTGCTTCACTGTCTAATATGGCTTATTTTCCTTTAAACGACAAGATAAATTGTCTAGCCACAAGAATTTAAACAATGCTTTTAATCTGAGTGAAGAAATGTGCTGTACTGCTTGGCTGCCTTTTACTATTGCAGTATCTCAGCAAAAGGTGTATTCATAGAAGGGGGAGCTGTAGCTTAATGTAGCTGCATCATATCCCTACTGCACTTGATTTACATTTCTCAGTAACTCCCTTGACATTTTTTTGGCTGAGAAACCTCCAGAGGTGGTGGTGCCTGCCATGGAGGCAGAGAGAGGTACACCACTCCCCCCGGTGCTGCTCTTGTCTGAACCACACCAACTCCACCATCCCACAGCCAGATGATAATTGATGCAGGTTGTTAAATAACCCGTGTTTCAAGAAAAGGGAATTTTCACTGCAGTTTTTCATTCTGAAAACCTGGGGAAATGCACTGAACTGCAGAAAATTTTCTTGAACAGAAGTAAACTCTTGCTCTTCAGGGGCTGGTGACATCTTGATGCTCTTTTTACATGGCTCAAGTGCCTGCCATGAGCCTCTCCACCCCCTGTCGCAAGCTCTTTCCTTCCTTCCTTAGCCCAACATACACACAGGGTCTTGATATTGCTGGTGAGGTTTTGTGTGCATGTCAACATGGCCATAACTGCCACATATGAGCGGGTTGTATAAGAAGTTTTATAAAAGCCTATAAAGGACAGAGATTCAGATAGTGTCCCTCATTTCCCTTTAGGAAAGGCTGCCAGATGCTGCTGCCAGTAACAGCATCCCTGTGCTGCTCCAGGACCCAGCCCAGAGCCCCAACAGACTGGTGGGAGCAAAGGGAGTCACTGGCCTTTCCCATTAATTCCTGGATTTCCCTACTTTCCTCAACACACCAAAATGTGCATCTTGTGGTTCTCGGCTGTATAAGGAATTTGATACATAGCATGTGAGGTCAGAAAGGTTGGCAATTCTTGGTACACACATTTTCTTAACATTATCTGGGCGGGTCTGTGCACTATGTCAATGAAAACAGCTCCACACAGAGATATAAATCAATATATTGCAAAGAAGGGAGACAGATGGTCTCTATTACCCTGTGTAACCAAACACAGGATGCAGATGATCTGAAACAATTAGAATAGGAGGTTTCCTATCACTGAGTTTTAAAGAGATTTCATTCATCACATATTCAGTGGTATGGCTCCAGCTCCAAGTACATTTCTGAGATGGGGATTTAAAAATATTCATAATAAAGTTCCTCTGCTCCCTATAATGCTATTATTTTAAAGTGTAAAATTGCTTGACTCTTCAAAACCAGAAGCAAGTGCTATGCATGATCCAGATCCCGAGTTACCCCTTTCCAGTGGGATCATGAGAGGGCTTCTCCACTTTCTTCATGCCAAGGACTACCTTAATTTTTAGGAAATCAAGTCAGCAGACCAATTATACTACCACTGCCACAATGGTTTTATTTGCACTTTTTTTATTTTTGAAAATACTTTTAATTGGTGAAGTTTCTGCAACCACTAGAGATCCCCAGCCAGTGCTGCAAAACACTTGCCCGGCACACTCCTTTCCAATTGCCAGCTTACCTTGGCCCATTGGAGTTGCAGCAGGACAAACTGCCATCTCCGGCCTCTTGATGACTTAACTGTGTGGGAAGAAATGTTATGTTTGTACCAAGCTGGGGAAAATATTGAGCAGGTGCATTAATGTTGGGTTTACCCCCTGACTGATGAAGCTGCTCAGCGCTTTGGAATGCTTCTTCTTGCCTTTATGGAGGGGATTAATGGGCGGCATGAAGGTTTGGGGTTTTTTTTCAGAAGAGCTGCTCCTAAGTAACTCCTCCCATTCAGTAGAAGTCATTGTAATAAAAAAAAAAAAGTATCTGTATGTATGCATATTATAGATCACTTCATCTCCTACTGAAACATGGCCACTTCTGGGCAAAAGCATGGCAGTTGTTCAACGTCATGTCACAGCAGCTCTTCATAGCAGATTTCAGTGGGACAGGAAGAATGCCATGAAACTGCAAGAAGGATTTAGTTAGGCGAGACGTAATTACCACAGCTGGACTATGTCCAGGACACCGGGGCAAACTCTCCTGCCTTTGCAAATTTGATTTTAACAACTCTAGTTTTAAATACTTGATAGTCGTATTTCTTGCCAGGGGAACACAGTGATGAAAGTAAGAGAGGTAGCATTGCCTGAGCAGAACAAAATCAAAAAATGAAGGAAAAAAAAGCCAACCAGAACTTTCCTCCTATATGGTTTGTGACACCACAGTGGGAAACCATGAAGCATCCACTGCAGAAACACATTTTCTGGGCCGTAGGTCAGCTTATCTTATAGTACCCCAAAGCCTGAGCCAGTATTTTGTGTGTGGAAGTAATGAATTGTAGAAAGTGGAACAGCACAGGGGGATCAGCGTAGGGAGCTCAGAGCAGTGCAGAAACAAAACAAGAAGAATCTGCCTAAAAAGAAGAAAAATCAACTTCTTTTGCTATTAAATGCAGTAACATTTATTGATGACATTGCAAATATCCACATCTGACAACCAAATGGTTCAACACAGCAACTTGCTTATGTGGAATTCAACTGTGTCTACAACATTGCAACAAAACAAGCAAAGCAAAATGAATACCTGAAAGAAAACATCTTATATAACATAGATCCTCTGAACCTCATGAAGGATGTTGTTGACCTTGGCTACCCCTGAGATTTGCCATGTGGGCAAAACAATTCCTCACAGCAGTCTGCAAGCTTTGAATAAGCAAGTCCTGATCCTACTTTAGTGCAAGGGGGTGGAGTAGGTGACTTTATAGATTTCTTTCCAGTCAAACATTTCTGTGATATTAAGGCCCACAAACAAAGCCTTGTTAATAACATGGATCCAACAGATAATGGTAAAATAGCATCTACTGTAGCAAGCTGACAGCTTCTCTACAGAAGGGTACTTCAGAATAGTTTGCAGAAGTTGCTTTAAGTAGAAGAAATCTGTACTTGTATCACCCTGGAAATAACTAGAAGCACATGGAGAACCTCTTTCCCCATCTTTTTCACCCAGACAAAACAACCTTTTCCAGTTGCTGCTGAAAGGAATTTAGTGAAATAATCCATACCTGAAAGATTATTTCCATGTTTGTACAAAATATAAACCAAAGTGTTCTGGACTAGTTCTGTCCCATTTTCATCTCAGATTGTGTTGTCCATGGGACACATTTATTTTGAATGAAAAAGATCAGAACTAGTGATTCTTAATGTGTATGCTGGTCACACTGTGGTATCAGCAGAAGCCTGATTGTGGCTGCTGGGTAACACATGGCCCTGAGTCCTGCATGCAGCTTAGAGTCAAAAAAGGGGAAGGAGGAGGGCTCAGGTAGATGCAGATGGACCTACCTACCATCAGCACGCTGAGGTTACAGTATGCTGTGGGCTCCTGTTTCAGTCTCCCTTCTGCTGCGTAATCCTCATGCAGCTGCCCAAGACTTTACACCAGTGCAGCTACCCTGACTTTAATGCCCAAATCTGAACGCACCCCCTTGTTTCTCATGATGAGAAAGTACCTCTTTGGGGTTTGATGGTCGGCCGTAGATCCCTGCAGCCTATCAAACTCACAGGTCAGAAAATGAGCCCCCAGCAGCTTTGTTCCAAGATTAGGCTTGGTACTTTCAACACCCTGTGTTATGCCCAGGGAACAAAGCAGACCAAAGCTTCAGTGTATTGCTTTTCCTGCTGCTTCTAAGAACCCTGAATTCTCAGTCACAATGACAGTTAACCGAGTTGCTAGGAACACAGGCTAAATGTTCAACCATGGTCTCCACCTTTCAGTCTGAATATACTGAAATTCCACTATAAAGCCAGTATCTGCACTGGTACCCAGAGCCTGTGGCTGCCATTCTAGTGTCCCGATTACAAAGCACTTAAGACAGATACTCTTTTAAATGTACACTTAAGCACTGAATTGGTTTGGAATTAATGTGAAAATAATAAATAAATATATCCTTTCTTTTTTCTTTGGGACATCAGTACATTGAGTCATTATTTCTCTTAATAAAGAAAATCTACCTCACAATAACCTTGTGCATGGCTGACCCGAGGGTTTTTATTCTCATGCCATCCTGGTCAGAAAATAATTTTGCAAGTAACCTTGCTACAAACCAAAAAAGTGCACAGTGTCATTGGTCTGCTTAAAATCACAAACACGCAGAGAAACCATAGTGCAGTTTTTCTTAATTAGAGAAAATCACCACACTTTACAAAAGAAAAGTAAATTAGACTGCTCTAATCACAAGTAAGGTTTAAAAATAAACCCAAATATACAAAACGCCCAGTCCCACACCTTTATGCTACATGCCATCAGGCTGAGAAGCTTGTAACAGGCTGGCCTGGCTCACAAACACACTGAAGGCTCTGAGAGCAGCAGTTGCCAGGTTGGCTCTCATCCTGCTTCATTTGGGTAAAACTCCTTTTGACATCAGCTGGGTTATGTTTTGTTCTTAACTAAATCAAAAATTCAAGAGGGAAAAATCACAGCTTGCTCCTCTTGTACGTAGCTGGAAACAGGCTCATACCCTGCAATTTGCTGAGTATCTTTATCTCAACGTACAGAAACAGACTGAAGTCACTGTTCTGTGCCTTCTGGGAGAAACCCAACCATTATTTATGTCTAACCTCTTGTAGCTATTAACAGGAAAAAAAAACCAAAGCAAACCCACTAAACCCTCATGACATTGCATGTAATGCAGGGTATATGACTCCCTTACACCACTCCTTGTGCGTACACCCGACACGCACAGTCCATGCAACACCAAGACTGTCGCATGTCTAACATTTCAGTCTTATTAATGCCATTTCTCTTCTTATAGAAATATTAGTGGTATGAATAAAAAGCACAGAAGGGCAATTAAACCATCCTCCTATGTTCTTACAGGCAGCAGATGTTTTAAAACACTGTGGACAAATGTAGAGAAATTACATCTTCATTTTCACTGTGTGGATCCATAGACCCAGATGGTACAGCACATTCCAAATTAAGGA
Source organism: Megaceryle torquata (assembly GCA_024611175.1). Taxonomy (NCBI): domain Eukaryota; kingdom Metazoa; phylum Chordata; class Aves; order Coraciiformes; family Cerylidae; genus Megaceryle; species Megaceryle torquata. The sequence goes on from JANIJG010017234.1 coordinate 24,463, forward strand.
CTGGATTTAGTCCCCCTGGGAACACGAATGTCTTGAAAGATACAAGAACATATCTGCAAGGTTCTCCCCATTATTTCTAAGTTTAGCAACAAATTCCTGAGGGTGGGATGGGGGGGTGGGGGCAGGGCATACATACAGGGCTAAAATGGCTGCTGATACAAATGGGAATGTTCCCAAATAATTTCAGCTTTCTCCATTTACACCCCAGCATTTGGCACCCAAGTGCTGAACAGTTGCAAGAACAAAATTCTGCACCTGAAGAAAAAATAAAAATAAAGGGCTGGGAATTTTATTTATTGTCAGACCTGTAAAGCTGAGATGGTGAAACTTAGCAAGCCATCCCTGCTAAAAGCAAAAAAGAGGGTATGTAAAGATGTGACAATATGAAAGGCCCCAACTGTAGAGTGACTTGTCCAAGCACACTGTTACAGGTGTACAGTTCTTCTGTTTACCACTTTCTCATGTACGGTGATTTTTAATGTACATAAAATCGAAAGCCTTGGCTAATTTCTGTAGCATCCAAATTTGCTTACCAGTGGTTTTTAAGGCCTGTAATTTCTCATCAAAATTATTCTGGGTAATCAGGCCTGATCCCATCCCAATTAAAGTATTTTCTGTTTCCACTGCTGCAGTCAGGAATACATCTCCTGGGATGACCCTAACTAAGTGTCCATAACCTGCACACCTGGTTTCTGGAGACTGAGGAAGCTTGGCAGATGTTTCCAACTCCTCTGGTGCAAGTAATCCTCTCCTTGCTTTGAAGAAGTAGACTTCACCACAGCAGATTGCCTCTTAATTTTGACTCGGTTCTGTGCTGAAAAGTAATCCAGAGAACACCACAACATCAGGGCTACAACGCTGTTAATGGCTGCTTCTCAAGAAGTATCTCAGATCTCATTTTCATGTTGAAGAAGTGATTTAGACTTCTCTATGGCTTGCAAATGAATTCAAAACTAATACCTTTAGCATGGTCCACATAAAACTGTGTAATACCAAGCAAAACAAAGGAAATGTGCTGGCTTTTATCCAGGTGGGATCAAAAGACTTTGGACCCGCTTATGCAAGCTGAGCAATGTGACATTTCACTCCAATTTTTAGATCCACTGCTGCAGTGCTTTCCAGACTGAAATGGGACTTTTTTTCTTCCTGAAAAGTAACAAAAAATCCTCTGTAAAATAACATCAGAAGAACTATAAATGTGGCACTTTATTTATGCATATTAGGTCAAACTGCAGATTCAAGGAAGACTGCATAAAAAAACCCTTGCACTGTCACTGAATTATAACTAATTCTTTGCTGAAACAGTAAATGCTGTGGCTGATGGGGTACATTATCATATGTACATGAGGTTGAACCTTTGTTTAAGGTGCAAATGTAAATCAATGGTAACCACAGGACTGTGATTACAGCACAGGAGTTTTCCTCTGAGTTCCTTCCCTGCCTCCCATCCTTGCACAAAATACCCCATGCTTTTTTACAGGTCATAAGACAGAATTACCTGAAATGGAAGCTTGATGATTATTTATCTTTAGGATTCATGAGATTTACCTGGTTTAAATTGTCTGTATTCATGGGAATGAATTTGCTCCAGTTTCAGTTGAGCATGTGGGCTCTGCGGTATTTAAACCTGAGCTTTCAATGCAGTCAAACTGGCAACAAATATCGAGTCCTCACGGTGTGAATCTTGCATTATTTTCAACGAAGAACAGTTGTTGGGATGACTGGAAGGCTTTCACAGCCACCTTCCTTAAAGATACGCCTGCGTGGCAGAGTGCAATGGAGTGCAGCAGTACCTGAGCTAGCTAAGCTAAGCTTCTGGAGCAGGACGTGATCCCAAGGAGAGTGTGTTCTCCCAGGAAGGAGCATGCACTGCTAACCTGATGTAGTCTCTCAGTGGAGCAGCAGAGGAAAGGAACTGCAGTAAGAAAAAAGACCTTACTCTAACAAATGTAATCCTTTTTGCTCATTTCTTCCATTTAAAAGACTTCTATAAAGTATTTTGGTTTTGGTAAAAGACATGCATTAGGAATTATATTTAGTAGATTAAAATCTTAAATAGGTAGTCTGTATTCCCATTTCTGCCTGTAAAGAATTTTAGCAAGACCTCAACTGCTCAGACACCCATGTAATGGAGCCTAGTTTCAAAACTGACAGAGGTGGTTAAAAGCCAGAGGGATGCAGATTCCCCAGAGCCATAGTTGGACGGTCTACCCTCCACCTAAGATGCTAAACAAGAGTCCATGGAAATTGTCTGGTTTGCCTGAGGGACTCTAAAGAGCATCTGCACTGTCGTAAGAGGTACTGAGGAGGCTGCTGCCTGCAGCCTGTCAGTAGAAAGGTCTGGCTACAAAGACCTAGAAGGGAAAGATTTCCATTGTTTAAACGCGCCTACCTAAATGCCTGCTTTCCTTTCCTCTCCACTTTCTCCCCAGCCATCCTGCATGAACTACCTGCTTCAGAAAGAAGACCAGCCACTGAAAACACAGGATTTTTGTCAATTTTCTCTCTTTGACCTTTAGAAAAAGAGGCAAGGACTTATGAATGTCTCCCAGGAGAGCCAAGGTCTAAGTGTATCAGACTGAGGCAAGCTAAAAAGTTTGGAAGAGGAGTGAAGAGCTGGCATGGATCACCAACCTTGACTAGAGAAGAAGAAAAACAATCAAAGAAACAAACAAAGAAAGACAGAGAAAAGAAAGGAAAAAGAGAAAAAGGCTTATAGCCTGTATTGGAGCTGCTTTTTACATTTGAGACTCTCCCAGAAAACAGAGCAGAATGACAACAGTTCCTCAAGGATAAAGAGAATGGAGATGGAGTGCATCTAAATACAAGGGCTGGGAGAAACAAGGAAAAAAATCAAATTTTGTGCTGGTTCACTCTCTGCATGTCTGATGAGTCAAATGCAGCAGGAAAACCTCCACTCTTTCCACTCTGGAGACCCCACTGTGCACCAAACCCCATGGTTGGTTTTTAATATATTGCTGTTTGTTTAATGGGTCACGGCTGTCACTGACAAAATAAATTAAATGCATATTGTTGGCTCTTAATGCAAAGCATTACGGTGTTCTTGTTGACCAAAGTAGAACACACATAACCGGGTTCAAATCCAACCTCAGATCTTAATCCTAAACCAACTTTTCATTACAGGATGGCAGAAGATGAGCAAGGGGGTGGAAACGTGGGGGCAGATGGACCCTGTCTCTGTTTTGCTTGAATTACGTCAGTTTTGCCCAGAGGGACAAGGCTTCTGGAGGGAAACTTTTAATGTACCCCTCAGCTGGCAGTAAGAAGGATGTGTGTGTATGTGTGCCTGTGAGAGATAGTCAGAGAAGGACTGATCCCCCAGCCTCATCAAAAGAGAAGACTGCAAACGATTTTCCTGGCCAGTCTTGCACACCCAGATTCCTTGGGGAGAAGGGTACCGGTTGTTAGACTCCAGTGTCTTCCCTTATGAAAACACATGTGAGAAAGTGTTAAACTGTGCAGCGTGGTATTTTGGTTTCTACATCCCCTGATGAAATGTTTCTTGCCTGGGGAAAACAAAACGGAAGAAAAATATCCCCTAGAAATACCTGCATAATTTACTCCCACATACCTAGTGAGAGATTTACAATTGAACAGCATTTCCCTGAAACCATCACAACATTGTGCTCTGAATTAGGCTTCTCTACTCCTACCTGTAAATTATACTGTTAATTAGTTAATGGCTGTAAAATGCTTTGGAAAATAAAAGAGTGCTCGTTAAATATCATTGTTCTGTACTCCAGTGTGCAATGTTCCACTCTTCATTAATCTCCAACCTCTTCCTGAACCTCTCATTAGCAATTAAGTTTCATACCCTCAAACAGCAAATTAGTCTATTGTCTGACTTAACTGAGAACATCACTGTTCAGAGAGTGTTTCATGAAATCTTAGCTTCGATTATCTTCTAGGCAATTTTAATCTGGTGTCTCACATCAATTTCCCAAAAGTAAATCCTTGGTCTGTGTCTTGAAAACCTCAGTCCTAGATAAACCAAAGCCCAAATATGGACAAGGGAAATCTAATATCTGTGATTAGATGTTTTGAACAAGCTCAAATCCCATTGAGAAGAGAAAATGAGGGCCCCAATGTTCAGAAGAGTATGAAAGGCTGCTGAGAACTTTCCAAAGCCTAAAGACCTTTTATGGATGCTGAAGCCCACTCCTGGCAGCAAGTCCTGGGTGAGACGCATTTGAAAAACTAGCCCCTTCTGCCACCTGGCCAAGTTTCAGATCCAATTGCCTTCAAAATTCCTGGATGCTTTCACTGAGTATAACATCCAAGATGAAGTTAGAAGGAGAGCTGGCTGCTTTCTCTAGTTTCTAGTCTTCCTCCTAAGGTTTAGATGGCTGAATGGTGTTCCTTATTGCACTGGGGAAAGGGTGCCCATGGCCAAACCTATAAGCAAGCAAAAACCCAAAAACTCCCATCAGTGGGCAATCCTGTTTTCCTGCTGGGCTCCTGCTTGTCACCTCACTGCCTGTCTTTGACAACCTTTTTTAACACCTAGCCCTCCTAATGATTCCAACTATCCTCCCACAAGAAGTGGTCATTATCTTACTGCAGACCCCCAGGGCCAGGACTGGGGTTGTAGCACATCATCTTTGAAAAACACAAGCCCCATGCCCATCAATTTAGAGCGCGCTTTCCTTCTCCTTCAGATGCCTCTTTGAAGGATTGCAGTTTCTTAAAGCAGTAGCAGCTTATAGGCCTGTCAAAGAATTTCTAAGCAGCTGCTGAGGCTAGTTTTGATCATCTGAGCCACACCAGAGTGTCACATACCTGTCAAAGATATCTGTCATCTTCCCTTCTGAGATGATCTTGCCACCCGTTTTCTTAGAAGTTTTAGGTTTCTTAGTCAGTGCCAGCTGGGCAAAGTGTGACTCTTGTGCTCCCTGCCCAGGGGCCAGTTCAGTGCTGTACTGGTCTCTGAACAGCTGCCAAGACACAGCTGTGGTAGAATGCAGGCACCTCGTGGCCTTCAAGCTTTTCCCACTGCAGGAGCCCCTCCAACGGCATATCCCAGAGAAAATCAAAGTTCCACTTCTGTTGAGCCACCTCGATGCTGTTATGCAGCATATGCTCGAAGTCCTGCCGCAGCTGCTCATGGTCTAGGGGGCCAAAGAGGTTCCTCTGAGCATGGGTTGCCTTCCCTGGCCTCTGTTCCATCTTTTCTCCCTGGTGCTGCTCTCCAACAACCATACACGGCAGTGACTGCCTGTCAAGGACAAAAAGAACACAGACTACATTTTCACACTCTGTTTAGTGGGCACTGCATACTCTTTAAGGGGAGCGTGGCAGTGTGGCAGGAAACCTAGATACTTTTGATCCCACTACAGGAAATCCTGGCTTATTTTGAAAGAAATTTATCTTGATCTCCAGTTGAGAGCGAGAATTCTCATCGATAGGATAGAGTGATGGAGAAGGATGAAAAGGCCCTCACTTCTTTTGTGCATCCTTATTTCAGTGTACACTGACTGAGGGTTTGCCCTAAGGGGACAGAGACACACTAGGAAGTGGACAACACCCCTTGAGATAGTGCAGCAAAAGACAGAAAGCACAGAAGTATTATTTGGGGGAAACAACCATGAATATCACCTTAAACAAGGAAACGTCCTGAAAAGGAAGACAACGAAGGCTGATGGCAATCATTAAAATACAGAAGATATGCTTAATTTTACAGTGGAGGTGATATCTCTTTCCTGACTACTCTGACCACCACTTGTTTTGCAGCGTCAGCCAAGTTGGAAGATAAAGATGATCAGAGCAACCATCTGTTTCTTGCCTGACATTTTCATTCTCTTTTCTTGAATTATCTAAGAAATGGTCCCAGTCACATGCAAAAATACTGTCTTTCCTACAGTAGCAAATCCCAATCAAGCACCAGTAGGTGGATTTCCCATTTAGTAGGCTGGCATGGGGTTTGTACCCTCCTCTGCTAGGTAAGGTAGGGGCATAGCAAGACAGACAAGAGTTACCAGGCTTTTTGCAGATTTCATAGGCCAAGAAGGCCATAAATATACCAAATACATTCACCCACTGATTCCCACTCTGGGTCTCTTAATTTCTGGAAGAGCTTGAAAATAGATCTTAAAGGTCATTACACTCTTTCTCTTTCTGGATCTACTAAACTCAGACCCTCTCACAAGCCATGATGTGTAGCAGTGAACAGGCTAAAAAGAAACCTCGGGAAAACATTACCAAACAGCCACATTTTGGATTTGCTGCACTACTGAATTCTGAAGGGCATAAAGAGTTTGGGGACAGAGATAAGAGAGGTTAACTGCTGATTTGTCTATAGACCATGCAGACAGTCAGGTCAGCAGAGCTCCTACAGAACCTCACATTTTGGGCTGGGTCTCCAGCATGCCAAAGGGTGATTCAGCCGCAGGACACAAACCAAGCTGTGACTATATTCTCTTTGCAGGGTTTTATCTAATCCACCTCAACTCTGACCATCCCCTTGCAATCGTGCTCTAAGAGTCTACTCTGAGAACATAAACTGGGGGCTCCGGTATCAAGAACGCATCAGCAACAGGCCAGTTTTGGCATTCAGATGGTTCTGCACATAGTCTGCTGCAGAAAACTCATATACCAAAGGATATGGCTACCTCCTCCTAGGTGGAAGCTGAGTGACAGTTTTGCAGCGGATAACACACCTGAGCAGCAGAGGTCCAAAGAGATGGCCTGGCTCCTGCATTATAATTCTTATTCCCTGCCCTTAGAGGCTCTGAACCAGTGTCCTGCAAACACATGGCCCACAGCCACAGGAAATTAAACTGGAAAGGGCCAGGTCTGGGTCGCCCTTCTGGTGCTTGGGTTGATTCCAAATGTGAGGTGTGGTTCTCTGAAGGCTGATGTCTTCTGTGGAGATGGGAATGGGATAGGAAAACAGAGTAGCCCTGCTTGGTCTGGGACATCATGTGGAGCCGATCATTAGGTCTGATGGGACTACAGTGCCTCCTGGGCCCCAGCCAGGCCCCACTGGTAGTACTGCACCATGTATGCCTTGTGCTTACACCGGCAAGGCTCAACGTGAGCCTTCAGCACTCAGCTGCCATTGTGAGCAAAGCTGGCAGGTGCCCAACAAGTGCTCCTTGCTTCCCACAAAGCCTAGGAAAGGTGGAAAAGCACTTTTCCCGAGGAAAAACAGCAGAGAGCACAACGACAAAGATAATCCTCTAGGTGGCATCCAGAATCTTTAAACTTCACACAAAACTTTCCCCTGGCTTGTGCACAGCCTTGTCCTTAGCCGTCAGGATACTTGGTGGTGCTGGCTGTCACAACAGCTAATAATGATCACACCTCCACTGCTTCTTCATCTGGTACCAAGCCCTCGGCAGCCTAAACTGAGTTCATTCAAGGGCAATCAGGTCTTAGGAAAAGGCAAAAGATCTACGTAAGGGATACGCAGTGCTTTGCGGGAATATTCCACTGTGTTAGAAACTTTCCTCATACGTATTAGGAACTGTTTGACATCAGTGAATCGGGGTTAGAAAGAAAGAAGGTATTTAGCAAACAAATGTGGCCTTTCCTAATACACATTTTAAGGTCACACAGGAAAGAAGTAGAAAATACTCTGCCTTGCTCTGCTAATGATTATGGCTATTCCAGTGCAGCCTGTGAGTTCCAAGGCTGTCTAATTCCAGGTGTTCTGAAGGAAGATAAAAAGCCTACAGAAAGGATAATTATAGAATAACCTTTCCCTGTGGTAAGTTTCCTCCTAATGCGCTTAGTTATGTCATGAATCACGAATGCTTCTAGCTCTTTTAAACTTAGATCATGCGTATATACTGCCTGTTGTCATTTCCATTATTCACAGTCATATCGAGAGTGAAATCCTAGCCCTACAGAAGTCAGGGCAAGTTTACTGCAGCACAACCAGGATGCAGCTCCTTGCTTTTTTCAGGACTCTTTCCAAGTCTTGTCTCCAAAGTTGCACCATCACCATCCCCACAGTCTAGTCTGAGCTATGCGGGTGTATTAAAACACCCTTAAAAGAAGACAGAAATGTTTCAGAAATGCAAAAACATTACTGGCAGGGTCCCTTCTTTCTTAACCCAGGATTTCTGTGCCACCACCAAAGAACAAGCTGTGAGCCCCACTCTGTCAAGTTCATACTCATCCATACACACATTCCTACGGAGCCAAGGTGCAGGACAAGCTCTGAAGGCTGCAGCTCTGCACGAGCAGTGGCCACTTCTGTTTGTTCTCCCATTCTGTGCTAGATCAAATGAGCTGAAAAGAAGCCAAAGCTTTCTAGGCAGCTCAGTGCTTGCTCCTTGCATCACACTTTCAGAGCGCTGGAGGAATGTTACCTCACATTTCTGAGCCTCCTATATATGCACGAGTTTAAGCAAATACAACAGGGGAGTTGGACTCAAAGATCTCCAAGGTCCCTTCCAACCCCTGACACCCTGTGATCCTGTGAAATAGATGACACCAAGCAAGGGAATTAATGCTGTTGGATTTTTCATTTTCATTCTTTCAGTGAAGGTTTGTTTCCCAACTAATTTTGATGATGAAGGTTTCTAGCTATAGATCTTATTTTCAGACACACAACTTGCCTGTGGCAGGTGCTCAGGTACCTCTAACTCATACTCTTTTAAAGCTATGGGTGAACAAGAGGAGGTCAGCCCACCCCGTCGGGGTGCAGAGCAAGCCACTGCCCTTATCCCTGCTTTTAAATCCTTTCAACTCTTTGTCTCCGCCGGTGTTCGCTGCCCTGGCAGCACAGCCCAGCGTCACCTTCCGTCCCTCGCAGACATCCCCGTCGTGCAGAAGTATGAGGGAAGGAGCGGGGAACGTGTGGCAGAACGGGATTTGTTTGTCATAATGGCCACCGATAGATCGGGAGTGCCCGGGCGGCGCTCACCACACTCACCGCGCTGCAATCCCCGGCGGCGGGGGTCGGTCCCGGCCGAGATCTGCCCCTCGACGATGCCCTCCGGCCGCCCTGCAACCCTGCCCCGCCTACTTGCTGACACCTACGGCGGGCGGGAGCGTACCCAACACCGAGCGGCACCGTCAACCTCGCCCCTGGGGCTGTCCCGTACCGCTGCTGCCGACGCTCGGCTCCCCTCTGCCCGCTCCCTCCCAGCCCCGGGCGCTGCCGGCCGGAGCGCACTCACCAGCGGGGCGCCTCGCGGCCGCCTCCTCGGCGGCGGAGGTCGCGGGGACGCGGTCGGTGTCAGGTCCGCGCGGCGGAGCCCGGCCCGCGGCGCAGCTCCCGCCCCTGCTTCACGTGCGGGCGGGGCGGGCGCCCGTCCCGGCGGCGGCGCACGTGGCGTCGCAACGTGATTGCCTCCGCCGTCGCCGCTCGCGCCGTCGGGCCTAGGCCCGGTTGCGGGCCGCTGCGCTTCGGGGCCGTCGCCTGTCGGGGTCGGCGCAGAGAGCGAGATTCGGACCCTGAGCCCTTCCTCGGGAGACCTGTACCGGCCTCCCGGGGCGGGCACGGGCCTGTTCCCCGCGCGGAGCAGCAGCCGCGCAGGTGAAGAAGGAGGGCGGGGCTCTGCACCGAGGGAGCGCTGGACTCGCGCCCGGTGGAGGACGGGCAGTCGGTCGGGGGTGCAGAGGTGTCCAAAGGACAGCCGCCAGTGAGACACTGCGGCGAGTGAGACACAGTGAGACACAGACGCTGTGGTGAGGCAGCAGCACAGGCGTTGAGCAGCTTGACAGCATCCCCCATGGTGCAGGGGGAAAGGTGCTGAGAGTCCTTCCTGGATTTTGGTGGCTTGATAGCTGGGCAGGGGGCTGTTGAGGGTCTGGGCAGGCTGAGGCATGACGAGGTACCCGAGCCTCTCCGGGTGTGCGTGGCTAAGGCAAAGTTGGGTGTCCCTAGATGTTGATGATGGTTCTTGCAGCATTTGCATGGGGAGAGTTCATGTTGTACTTCAGTGGAGGTATGAGGTAGGTACAACTCGATGGTTGTACCTTCTCTATGGTCATGGCCAGATTTGGTTACATACTTTTATATGTCATCATAATGATCACTGTATTTTCCTGAGTTTCAGTAATCCATAGCATTTCTACACAAGTTAATTGTTTTCATGTTTTGAATTCCCAGTTTCTTGCAGAAGACATGTGAGGCAGGCTGAATACTCCCTTTGTGGTAATGTAAATCTGTATTAGTCCATTTTTCAAGTTATGATACACAGGCAGAAGTGGGCAAGGGTTTTGTTAGCGTTTGGGGAGGCCTATCTTCGGAATTCCCATTTCTGGATTTGAAAAGCCTGCTTGTTTTTATTCTTCTGGGTTTCTATTGTTCAGAAAATCCCATCACTAGAGGTCCAAGTTCAAAAATGAGACGGAGGTGTCCTGCAAAAAGACTTTGTTTGAATAAAGGGAGAGTCTACCAGGCATTTCCCTGTGGGGTCTCTCAAATTGCCGGAGGGCTTGGCCCCCCTTTTATCCTAGTTTCCCGTCCTCTTCCTTAGCCCCTTGGCTAAGGTACTAGGAAGGCACAGACTTCCCGATCCGCCTCTTACGTATCCCCCCTCAGCATGTACACCCCCCTACATCGTGCATCGTATGTTTCATTACCTCCACTTTATGCCCCTCCTAGGAGGAGAAGTTAATATGGAGAAGTCTATGAAGCCTGTGCACTCTTTCTTAAAGTTCAAAAGTTTACAAATCCTTTAAATTCTGAGGTCTCAACTGGTTTCAGCCAACCCTCACTGACATTCCCAGTCCTAATTGGTTTTCTTTGATGATATATTGCCACTCAGGCCAGCAAGGTTATCTCCTTATTACATCTTAGCATCTTTATTTGTAAAGACACACCTCTCTGTATCTTCTCACTACACTGACGTTCAAGAGCAGGGAAGAGAGGAAAGAACTAAGAAAGGCTAGGAGAACATGACCTGTTAAGTTCAGGCAGCAGAGCTTTTCTCCACATCTTCTCCAGGCCCAACATACAAGATTTCCACCCTTCTTCATATTCCACCCCTGAGCATTACCCTTACAAAAGCAATGCTGAAACTTTGCTTTATATCTCCCCTTTCAATACCATCTTTAAACTTCTGCAGGGGAAGCTGGGCACAGCATTTTTCATTTCCATGTGGGTTGTGACTGTCCCCAGGGTGGGAGAGATCTTGCAGCCAAAAAAAGCAGCAAGGAGGGGGGCAGAATAGATCTTGGTCATGTTCCTTCACATCTCCCTACCAAGGCTGGGATGCAGCCCACTGATAGCACTGCCCACATCATCATTTTGTCTGCCTTTGGCTGCAGAAGTTGGCAGGCTTAACCACGTGACGGGGGGATGATGAGCCTTTTCCATCAGAAGACCCCACAGCTTTTTCCAGCCTCAGTGTAACTCTCCCTCAAGCCCTTCATAGCATCCTGTGTGCCCCCACCCCCTGCCCCACGTGCCCTTGCCACACACCCAAACCCACCAACGGTCAGCTGTTTACCCCAGCACCGGGAGCAACTCTGCTGGCACAGTACAGTGGGAGATTGTGTGCTTGCTGCACGTGGAGGACTGCAATCCCCCCTCAGCCTTCTCACATGTGGAATGGAGAGCTGCTTTTTGCTCCATTTCTACTGCAGGTGCTGCTGTGCTAGTACAGCATTTCAGTGTCGAGTCTGCAAAAGGACAACTTTCTTTTAAAGGTTCATTGTCAATTGTTAATTGATGTTAAGGAAACCTGCCTCTATCTGTTGTTAGATCTTGAAAGTGGTTTTTAGTTGTCTGTCTTTTAAGAAAGCCTTGCTTTGTAGGTGTTTTTTTCTTTAGATGGTTCCTTTGTCAAATCACAAACTATGAAACTGTTTTGCTGGCAACATTTGTTTTTAGTGTAGGTAAAGTAATTTCCTAGGCAGAGTAGGTAAAATAAGGAGGTCATTTCCTATGGAAGTAGCAATGCCATTTATGTTAAGGTTCTGTCTCTTTCACAGAAAACTGAACTCTTTGGAAACAGAATTCTGTTTTTTCTTACTGGATTTATTATTAATAATACAGTTTCTGGCATAGATGCATGTAATCATGTGCTGTATCTTAGCATGTGGATGTATTTGTGCCAAATGCCGTGAATCATCTTTTTAGCCATTTCCAGTCATGATCTGAGGTTTCATAAGGCAATTCATGTTTAAGCGTCACCTCATCCTCAAGGTTCTTTTGTTTTGTGATGTGCTTTTTACAGCACATTATTCCCTGAAGGATTATTCTCTGAGTTAGGTTTGCCATTCATTCTGATACTGTTCATCCTTTGATGTCTCTTCCTCTCAACTTGATACCCAGCTACTGCAGGAGAAGACAATGGGATGAGGCAAGAGCTTGCAGCAGAAAGACAGCCATATGTATGTGTCTCTCCTCCAGTCATATACTGGTTGCATCCTTCATATCCTTTGATCCGTTGAGATCGGCACTTTGAGATGTGATGCTGCCTTTGTAGTTCTAGATAAGCAAAGTAGGTTAAGAAAAGCAGGAGAACTGGCAGAGCAGATCTTTGCAAAGGTAATTTTTTTTCTCAGTTGTGGTTGTGTGAAGTTTTGCAGCTTTCTATTTTGGTGCATAACAGTAAGAATTAAATGATAGAAAAAAAATACATTCTTTGTATTCCTGGACGTTTTATGACAACTCGAACCAAAAGCTAAAGAAAAATGAATGGTGGTTTTGGTGGGAAACAATTGTTAACTTAAGGCAAGTGTGATAAATGTGAAGAGTGACAGCTACATTATTATTATATCAGTTCTGGTCTCTGTGCAAAGCTAAGGGCTTGTATTTTCTGTGACTTGCAGCCTTTATGAAGTGCCAGTGAACAAAAGACAAATTGCTGCATGATGCCAGAGCTCTCTAATAGGGGCTGCCTTGAAAAATGTAGCTAAGTTTCTATTTTCAATTGACTCTATAAGTGAAAAGAAAAATGAAGGCAGAAGAACCACCACTCCATTCACCTGTTCACAGGAGATTAATTTTCAAATAGGTTTAGGACTATTGACTATAACATCATCCCCAGACATAAACACAGGAAAGATTGAAGGGTAGACAATCTCTCACACTCCATCTATCCTCTTACACTGCATTTAAAATTCAGTTACAGAAACTAGACCCTCTACAATTTTGAGTGCATAGGAAAACTCCAGACTTTTTCTTCCTTCTCCACCCCAGAAAACAGGTTTGCCATTAGTTTTCATACGTGCAATGTATGTCACTTACTGAAACAAAGCTACTTTTACTTTCTTAAGAGCAAGAAAGAGATTCTATGTCATTTAGCATGTAGAAAATGCAGCTAAGTATATCTATTAGCTTGTATACTCTGTATTAGAGACTGAGAACTTACATGGCCTTTTGTCTGTTGACATACTCCTGAACAGGGAGAGCAAGAACAAATACTGAAAAAGAAAACATCTGTATTAAAAAACAGGGAAAGATTTGCTATAAATATTAAAAATACTTACACAGATGTAACATAGATGCTAGTGCAGGGAAAGCCAGTACTGTATGGGGGAAAGGAAAACCAGCTGGCTGTATAAAGTGGAGGTGAATGCAAAAGCATAGCTAGGAGCCTCTGTTCTGGGAGAGAGGGGGGGAAAGCCCTCACTGCAGGGAGAAAAAAAAAAGAGGATGGTTGCAGTGGGTGCTCTTTGTGAAAAGAAGTAGTGGCTTGAGGAGTGACTGCTCGTGAGATGGTCAGGAGCCCCAAACTGCAGTTTGTGGTGCCCCGAGCTGCATAAGCAGAAGAACTCTGTGCTTGAGCTGGATTCAGTATTGCATGATGGAGGATGAGGAGGGCTGTGAAAGCAGAAACAGAGAAAGGATGGGTTTTCTAAAGAGGGCCGGCTGGTTGCTCTGTCAGCTCAGCATCGTCACCATGCTAGGATAGCACAGGCAGCTCAAGGGAATGGTGGTGTCTGTGCCCACCACTATCCATTGGTGGTCACCAGCTGGAGAAGGGCCATCTACAAGAAGTTAGGGACAATGAACGACCATGCCAGAGCTGCTGAACCTCGAGGGCATGGTTGCTGCATACTGGCAGGGTGAGACAAGGCAGAACCTAGGTGAAAGATGTCGGCCCAAATTGACACGCCTACACTAAATGTTGGCACTTAGTCTTTGAGCAGCAAAATTCAGTCATACCTGCCTTTTGGTCAGTTTTTTTCTCAAGTGACAAGCAGCAAAACTACAAAGCAAAAGCCCATAAATTAATTGCAGACTTCTGGAGAGGAGTTCTTTAGCTGTATATTGTAATTCCATCTGCCTTTATTCACTCCCATGCAGAGATGTCAAAGGTGTAAGCAGGAGATGGAAACACAGCACTCCTGAGCCTTTGCTTTTCTTCTTTACCTTTTTTGGGAACAGATGCTATAGCTGGTCTGTGAATATAGGCATTAACTGTTAGGTGTACCGTGTAAAGAAGTATACAGTGTCTTTAACCACTGTCAGACCAAAGAGCACATGCATCAGGAATATATATGGTAGCCAAGTAAGCCTGGGCATTGGCATGACCCATTGCTCCTAAAGGCTGGTGGATAGTTTTAAGCCATGGGCTTAAAAGTGACTAGGAGAGAACTTCCAGACAAATGGCCTGACCGCTTAGGCCTTGTTGCATCAGAAGACCAAGATAAAATAGGAACAGGGGAATTATGTCAGCCATAGTTTGCAGTTTTGTTCTTTCTTAAAAATGCTCTTAATGTTGTAATCCAGAATTTAACTCATTATTTAGGAGGGAAGCTACTATGTGACTGTGGCAGGTGCAGCCCCACCCCCTCCCTGACAAAACAGACAAAGCAAAGAGGGTGTGCAGCCGCCTTTGGGGGTCCTGGAGTGTTTCAGAGCAACGGGTCAGCAGGCACCCAGTCAGTCACATCCTGAGTGGCTTATTGGACTGGGGGTGTGCACCCTAAGGACAGGGGAGAGCCAGTGGTTATCTGTGTGAAAGGACTATCAGAGCTGGCACTAGGAGTACAACAGGCTGCCTGCAGTACGGGACACCGATGGCTGCACTGGTGGACCCCGACCACCTCAGACTGCTCACTAAAGGGCTGCCAGGTGCTTTAAAGATACACGTCCAGGCTCTGAGAGAAAGGATCCGGGGGCCTGTAGAAC